>OX328131.1:62249243-62259243 GCA_946811695.1 Gonocerus acuteangulatus
ATATATATATATATATATATATATATATATATATATATATATATATTTATATATAAATTTTAACGAGGATCATTTTCGGTGTTTTCTAGGAAGGATCGATGGAGATTTGATGAAATTTTTCAAAAATTCCGTCATGAGTGCAACCTCAATAGCTACTTTCCTTAGGAGGAAAGTGCTGAAACAGCCCACTAATAAATAAATGAACGTAAAAGCAAATTTGAATGAAATTGCCCCTCTTTCCTGACCATTTTTAATAAAACTGACCAAAAACCACATTAGACTCCTTCAATAACGTAATACCAAATTTGAATGAGACTCGCAACTTTAACTATTTTTTGCACTATGATTATTGAACCGGACCACTGTACAGCGCACAGTGTTTCCGGAAAGTAAAAAAAAAAAAAACCTAGAACTACAAGTGTTCCATCCCGAATGAAGTATCATATTTATAGTTGTAGAATTCTGTTCTAATATTGCTTTTCCATTTCAATAATAGTTCTGTTAATAGGGGTCTCCCGTGGTCTAATGGCTAGCGCCTTGGATTCATAAGCGGGAGATGGTGGGTTCGATTCCCAACCTCCGGCAGGAATTTTATCATCCCACGGCTCGCCGGTAAAATTCCTCTCTGCACCCTGGATGTCAGCGCTAATGACCTTGATGTAGATGCGCCGTTAAAAAAAAAAAAAAAAAAAAAAAAAAAAAAAGTTCTGTTAATAAAACACCTTTTTGTTGACCGTTTTCTCACCGAGTAAAAATCCGACAGTTTTTTAGTGAAAAGTACAACAATATTTTATAGCACTTATTATATTCCTGTAAAATTAGTATTATTCAGTGAGTCTCCTGTACATCATCGATACACATTAAAATTATCGAACGTAAAAAGTGGTTTAGTATCTTATAAATGACTCTATACAAATTTTATCTTATTATATAATTTAATTAGTCTTAATGCACATTCTTAAGTTTAATTTCCTGTAATTTGATAATTATTTTTCTTTCATTTTCGAGAGTTTGCCGCAACGTACGTAGAAATCAGTATACATTAAAAATGAAATATGCGATTTTTCACATTCGATATTTTGCATGTGTATCGAAGACATGTAGTGTTTAAAGGAATTTAGGTTGTGAAGATATCTGTAATGAAACTCAATTATCCTTTGTTTATTTAATCTATAAAAAAAAAAATCCGTCACGCAGGAGCTGCATAACTAAGCACTTTCCTCAGAATTTGGGTAGTGTAGACTGCTTTCCAGAACAATTTGCTTAAAATATCCTACATAAATAAAATAAAAACATGAATAGTTCTCTTCTAAATTTGTAATGAGTAACTGATCAATTATTAATTTGCTTCCAGAGTTATGTTTACACATGGTACCTATTACACTACGTAATAAATACAAAAAACCTCATATTATCGTATTTTGATCTAACGCAGGAACAGGATACAGTCACTCTAGTGGTAGAAAGCGCTCCTTGCGGAGGCTTTGTGAGCCTACGTCTGGCGGGCTTTTCTATTGAAATATATTACAAATTAAACCCCCGCTTTCCGATTGACCGATTCAGCTCATTTTTACAACACTTCTTTCTCATGAGTTACCCACGACGTATACCGCGTTTCGTTACAATACAGCAAAAATTACGACCGGTATGAGTATAATAGGAATTTGGGTCCGGAGTAAACCCCCCCTTCTAATGAACCGATTCAGTTTATTTTTACAACACATATTTACCTGTAGATTACCACTACGAATACCGAGTTTCGTCGAAATATACCAAAAATCACGGCTGGTAGTGGTGAATTGGTATTGTGGGTCTGGAGTAAACCCCCCCCCCCCTCCTAATGAACCGATTTAGTTTATTTTTACAACACATATTTACCTGTGGATTACCACTACGAATACCGAGTTTCGTCGAAATATACCAAAAATCACGGCTGGTAGTGGCGAATTGGTATTGTGGGCTATCGTTTGCTAATTGAATGCTATATACCAAGTTTCGTGACGAAAAAACAAAAACTCTGGCCGCTATCGTGTTAACAGACACACATATATATATATATATATATATATATATATATATATATATATGCATATATATATATATATATATATATATATATATATATATATATATATATATAAATTTTAACGGGGGTCATTTTCGGTGTCTACTAGGTAGGATCGGTAAAGATTTGAAGAAATTTTTCAAAAATTCCGTCATGAGTCCAACCTCAATAGCTACTTTCCTTCGGAGGAAAGTGCTAAACGAAAAAGCTGCACTTAGCTATCCTCTCCGCATTGTTTTACCTTAAAGTACATGTTTTGAAGTTGATTGCCGTACTGGGCCGTACAGAATAATAAATGATTGTATAAATTAGCGATGCAATTATTTTATGAAAAACGACTTCTCCATTATTATTTTCACCAGTAATATCAAGTAAGAGTACCTACTATTTCGTATGAAACTGTTAAATTTATTTTTTATAAGCGCAAATTTTAATAAAGAGGATTACGTCGAGAACAGTTAACAATAACACATTGGTTGTTAATTTTTTTCACTCGGCACTCAAAACTGCATTTGGAATTCCCCACCTCTCTACTCATTCAGTATATGTTTTCAGGTTTTTCTTAATTTAAACCCTGTTTATCTTCCAAAATAAATTATTCTATCTAATCGGTAGTGGTCTTATTCGACTTAGCACAAAACAATACTTAGGCTTCTCGGCCACTGGGACCGAAAAGCTGCGAAATGAATTCGTCAGAATTACGCAAGAACAATCCAAACTCAAGCCTCCGTCATGGACCGCGTCCACTGGGTCAGTATCGTTCGTTTTTTTTTCGTCCGAACTTGTGCGAAGTGCGAACCGATCCCATTCTGCTGGGATTCAGTTGCGAATAGTCAAGAGTTAAAATGGACTGCGAGAAATTAATTTTGCTTTTGAAAGGAAAGATCTGTGGGTCAAACGGGAAACAAAATATTTTAGAATACATGTTGTCAAGAATGTATCGTAATGTATCCTTTCTCATTTGAAAATAAGAAATGTGGTTGTCATGGTCTATTCGAAGATCGTTCCACAAATGAGAAAATTTACCGAACTCGTTTCTTTTGTCTTTAATTTGATTTACCCACATTTCTCGTCTTAGTCGTTATCGTCTGAGCCATCATTGAATCAAAGTTGATAATTAACAAGCGAAACATTATTCATCAGAATCACGAGAAAAACGTTTCCGAACAGCCACCTCGTCTACGGAGAAATCCTGCGGCAATGGAAGAGAGTCATTCGCATGATTTCGGACAATTGGAGTTCGACAGAATTCGTTGCTTCGCAGTTCGCAGCTTTTCGGTTCCAGTGGACGAGAGGCCTTAAGAAATCACACCAAAATCAGAATGATTCAAGTACCTACAGGTTTTGTCCTAAAATCGAGGTATTTGGCAACACTGTACGGCTCAAATCTCTTTTTCTTTTTTTTTAAATCTCTTGTCCGGAAAATTGATTTTGGCCAGAAATTAAATTCGTAACTAGGTGGGAATTTATATAACCTTGCATATATTAGACATCAACAACATGAGTCATTGTTAATGTACAATTTATTACAATAATCGGATTTCATGTCATTTTCATTATAAAAAGAAAAAAAAAAAAAGGATTTTTATACTTACTTAATGGAATTCAGTTCGTTTTTAGCGCGGTTCCTCCCTCCCCCATAGGAAGGAACCCCGCTTATAAGGTTGATACAATGAAACAATCCGGAAGTGCCGACTAGAAAATTTCGCGTTTCAGAACCCCTAGAGACCGAAAATAACGGTGGTTCAAATTTGTATATATATATATATATATATATATATATATATATATATATATATATATTTGTCTGTTCGCTCATTTTTGGCTTCCCTAAAGGTCCGATTGTGATGAAAACTTTAAAGTAATTGATTTCGCTTATTCGAACTGTTCTTTTTGTCTGTTTTTTATTCCTTGTTATTTTTTAATTGCTTATAGTTGGATAATGTATTTGAAAATAAAACAGGTTAAGAAAAATAAGAAAAACAATTTAATGTTAGAGATATGGATTTCCAGGATTCCAAGACCTTGTCACTAGCGGGTCCGTTTCTAGCAGAGTTGGGCAAACGTTAGCGCGCGCTAAAAGCTGATACCTCTCCGCTAATTTAGCGAAACTGTAGTAAGCCAGCGCTAATAATTAGCGGTTAGCGGCGGCAGTGCGCTAACCGCTAATCTATTTATGAAATGTCGTAATTGCTAATAGCTTAAGCTATTAGCAATTACGATATTTCATAAATAGATTAGCGGTTAGCGCACTGCCGCCGCTAACCGCTAATTATTAGCGCTGGCTTTCTACAGTTTCGCTAAATTAGCGGAGAGGTATCAGCTTTTAGCGCGCGCTAACGTTTGCCCAACTCTCGTTTCTAGTGTTAGCAGACCTTTCCAGGTAAGATTGTAAATCTTGACCTTTCAAGACTTTACTACACACAGGAATGGCGTTAGTGACCTTAAGGGTTGACACGCCATTATAATAATTAATTAAAAAAAAAAAAGACTGGTGGAACCAAAATAATAACTGTTTCTATTTTAATCTTTCCAAATTAGACTAGGGATATGAACGGAACCGTGCTAAGATGATGCAGTTCCTGCGAGACGGACTTTATTGGTGACTATAATGAAAATCATGAACAACGGCGTTGACAGGGTGTAAACCTTCACTATGAGGATGTTCCTGTAACTCCTCTACATAACTCATCAAAACTTGTATCTCATCTGACCCCCAGCATATTGGCTTACATACAATCTCGAACTTTATTATATGCTATACAATTTCATTACCCCTTTAAGTTTGTCAAATCCATGTTAGTTCTCCCTAGGGATCAATTTATGGTAATAATTAGCATCCCCCCTAGAGGAGGATGCTAATAATTTGTGTCCTAACTAAACCAGTTTTCCTGTTGTACAAAAAAAAAATTGGTTGTACGAGACTAGCCATGGTTGGTGATTGTTGGTTTTAGATTTAAAAAAAACATTTATTTTATTTTTTGTTGGTTTTGGACTTATTCGTTTAAATTACTACTACTATTAACAAGACAAGTTGAAGAGAGGCAAAGTTCCAGAAACTAGTCGACAAATCTATCTATACGTATAAAAATCAGGTGTTTGTCGGTCTGCTTATCTGTTTTTTTCTTATACAAATCCACACCGTATGACCGATTTTGATCAAACTTGGCATACATTCATTCGGGGAGTGTCATAGGCAAAATCGTCATGAACTTACAGTTCAGAGGTCACGGGTTCGATATTGTGAACCCGAACGGCTACAGATATGCTTTATTAGATTTTAATATTACTTATTTGGTTTCCAATTTATTTATTTTTTTGACCATTGGAAAACTAACTAACTTTTCTCCGAAAAAGATTCTAAAGTAATTTTCGATGGGACGATATCAATGGGAGAAATCGTGTTCAAAACAACAAAAGTGTTAGATTCTTTACTTTACAAGGTTTTCGTGTTTTATTTTCTTGTTTATAAGATAAATAAAATAAGAAACAATTTTTTATTCTTTGTCATTGATCTTTCCGAGGCCAAGATCTTTGAAGTCGCAAAGGCAAGAGAGCAATTTTCGCCTTTGTTAGTTACTGGCGCCTAAAATCTAACTTTTCTTCAGGTTTTCATTAGAGTAAGAGTTTTTTTCCCCCAAAATATTACTTACTACGATGAAGCAGTTTATGTGAGTCTGACATTTCTCACTAATGCGACCAGGTCGTTCTCGTTGCACGCGTGAATGTGGTTTATTTCGTAGAATTCCACACGGCAAAATGGCTAATATAAATCAACTCCAGGGCCAAGCCGGAATAAGACGCCAAGTGTTTTAGATTTGGTAGAAGCATCTTGAGGAGGTCTGACACATTTGCTCTGTCTCCTCGGGGCAGCCAAATATTGACAAGGTTGTCTCTCCAGTGTGAAAATAGTAACTGGCTGAGTATGCTTCTCTCTCTGTCTCTTGAGTGTACATCTTCAGGACATTTCATCAGAGTGTACATCTCTTGAGTGTACATCTTCAGGACATTTCATCAGAGTGTACATCTCTTGAGTGTACATCTTCAGGACATTTCATCAGAGTATACATCTCTTGAGTGTACATCTCTTGAGTGTACATCTTCAGGACATTTCATCAGAGTAATCTTACTAATATTAAATACTCAAAAGGGGTTTATGTCTGAAGATTCGAGGGTTCTGGCTCAGAATCGTTTCATACTCCGGGGAACTGAAGGACTTATTTCATCGCAACATCACCTAAGAAAGAAATATACGTCCCACATTGAGATGTCATAACTTAAGGGTTTTTTTTTTTCTGTACGTCATTTGTAGTTCAGTGACGCAAAAATGAGCGTCGTTTCTGTCCATGTAGCTACTCAAACCATTGTCTATTTTCAAAACTATTGTTAGAGAGGGAGGAGAAACTTTATTGTACAAAAAGTTTGGTTGCCCAACTAAATTGGGTTGCTCCGTACACAACATGTTGATCAACCTTGTAGGTATTTTAAATTCAAAAGAATAAATAAATAACTAAAAATAAAAACATTATATGAATTAAGTAAATAAATAAGAATATAGTGATGAAAGTATTAATAAAAATCAACAAAACGAAAAACGAAAAAAAAAAAAAAAAAAAAAAAAAAGTACATTTTATGAAAAACTGTGTTTTCGGAATTTTGGATTAATGTATTGCATTTTTAGAATTTATATTAAATTTCCAGTAAGAAACACCCTTTGTTGAAAAATTGCCATATAAATTAAGTATGTTAAAATACATATAGATATGAATGTTAGATATTAGTATTTTTAATTATTCAATCTTCTATTAATCACCTATTTATTGACTTCGAGATTTTCCTGCGCCCAAAAAGTTGCACTATTTATTATGTTTTAAAATAGTACCTCGTTGTTTTAGAAAAAAAATCTATTTGAATCTAATTTTTTTCTGATTTATAAGTCAAAACCCATAAATGTGCTTTAGCGTCAAGGATCCATACTCAACACATTCTTTAATTTCACACAATAATGGTCATCCAGATATTATACTCTTGCGGGAGTTGTGGGTCAAGTTTTTTTCATTTATATCCATTTGAAGATATCATTCAAATTTGTTTTCATGTGTGGAACCTCATACATACATACAATTCTTCGAAGATATCTAAAATTAGATTACCTCTTAGTGGAATAAATAAATTATTAAAGTTTGCAAAAGTGCAAAGAGATGAAATAGGAACCCTATACAAATTAATTTTTCATTATTGTGAGTAAATTGAATACAAATAATGAAACATTATTGAAACACGAAATCCCCGTGAATAATTAATTCTCAATTAATCAGTACTAGTTTCAGGAAAATGTATTCATGATTAAATTACAGTACTATTAATTATTCTGTGATAAAAGAACTAATGATTACACTGCAATTAATAGACAATAGATGAAATAGGAAATTATTAAAAGTTCTTTTTCCAGCGAGCGTTTATTTTATTTAGTAGTTCTCTTCTTCTTCTTTTTATTTATTTATTTTTTTGGGGGGGGGTTTCCTGCCTGCATGAGGAATGTAAACGAAATTACAGTCTGCCAAATTGCAATCCGCAATTACGTTAACTGTAGGTACTAAAGGGCTCTTGAATTATTTTTGGAAGTTGAGGGCTCATTTCTCCCTGAGAAATCCTCAAGCAATCTGGGGTATATATTGTTTCAATTGTTGAAATGTCATTTTTCTTTTATATAATCATAATTTAGATATATTATTCATCTATTTATAGGCATGCTCAGAAAATCCATGCGTTTTGGGATAAATTTGTAAATACTGTAAAGAAAACACAATTTAAGATTTTAAACAATGATATATTTTTTTTCACTATCCACAATTTCTTGCCATCTTACAGGTAGCTTTCAAATTTCATTGCTGCAGAAAGTCTCTAAATTTGATGCAAAGAACATTGGGAGCTCATTTAGTACATTAAACATTTTTTTAATGTACGAAATAAGGGAGAATGTTTTGGGATAATGTTCAAGGAAAAAAGATGATGCCGAATATTGTGAGCTTTTGCAGCTTCATCCTCATTCTTTTTTTTTTTTTTTTTTTTTTTTTTTTTTTTTGTTCCAGTCGTACTTGGTCTAATATTATCATGAAAAAACATCACTTTGTTTACATTCACTATTTTAGTTGGTTCACACACTCCCTCCATATAGAGGAAAACCAGATATGACTTTGTTTACATTCACTATTTTAGTTGGTTCACACACTCCCTCCATATAGAGGAAAACCAGATATGACTTTGTTTACATTCACTATTTTAGTTGGTTCACACACTCCCTCCATATAGAGGAAAACCAGATATGACTTTGTTTACATTCACTATTTTAGTTGGTTCACACACTCCCTCCATATAGAGGAAAACCAGATATGACTTTGTTTACATTCACTATTTTAGTTGGTTCACACACTCCCTCCATATAGAGGAAAACCAGATATGACGTCGGCGTGATGTCTCATTTGAAAGTGCCGTGTAGAAAATATCACGTTTCAGAACAGTTCACGAAAATAACGGTGCTTAAAATTCATATCTATAGCTTTAGCTTTATTGGAATTTTCAGCTTTGTCAGCTTTCAAGAATTAGACATTAAAAGAAGTCCGATTCACTGGAACTGTGTCATCGTTGCTTTTGTTCACGTTTTCATTAGAACTGATTTGTAAAGAAGAGAAAAAACATTTTTACAGATATTTTCTTTCCAGCAGCTTCAAATATTTATTTGAATCTTTATATTTTATTTCATTTAACCATTGTAAGGTTATAGAAATTTAACATCTGCTGGAAGGAAGTCAATATCCATTAGTGATAATTATCACTAATCACAAATACGCTATTAATATTTACCGTATCTTCGAAAAAGCAATAAATAAACCCCCATGTTGAAAAGGGCCGATCCTCTCTAGTGGATTAAGTCTATCCCTTCCTGAGGACCTAGAAGATAAACGGATTACCCGCGTTAATGCACTTTGCATAAATAAGTAACTGCCTCCCTTCGACCATAGTGGCTAAATTGCATCATGCAAAGGAGGATCTGACCCAGGAGTTATTGCATAGCTGTCGGAAAGAGAAAATGGTTAAAAGTTAGAGTAAGGGTGAACATCCTTGAAGAGGCCAGAATCACTATTTTTCATGACATAAAATTCTAGATGTTTACATCTTAACATAAAAAAAATTAGTATTACTACTTCCGAAGCATTTATATTCTTTGGGCTCATATATATATATATATATATATATATATATATATATATATATATATGAATACACTAGCTGAATGCCTGTGCTTCGTTACGGCAGATAAGCAGTTTTTTTATTGCGTTAAATAATGTATCAACACAATTAACGCTTCTTTTTTTTTTTTTTTTTTTTCTTTTTATGGCGCTTCGACATAAATCTTGGCCATTAGCGCCGACGTCCAGGGCGCAGCCAGGAATTCTCTCAGCGAGCCCTGAGATGAGAAAATTTCTGGCACCGGTGGGGATCGAACCCACCATCTCCCGCTTATGAATCTAGCGCGCTAGCCACTAGACCACGGGAGACCCCAATTAACGCTTCTATATCATTTTTTTTTTGCAGTTTATTATAGCACGGTTCCCGTCATATTATATGTTATTCATCAATTCATAAGTAATCAAAGTATAATGTTTCTTGACACTGGGGGGCTTCGGACAAACTGTTACCTAAAGATAACCCATTGAGAGGAGATCGTTGACCGTTGACAATGCGATGGTAGGAATTGTCGGGGTTCGGTCATTACTTCTTAATAAAACTACATTTTACAAATGAAAATGGTTTTATTTTCCGACATTTCGGCTTGAAATTCAAGCCTTCATCAGGGCTGTAAAAACAAGCAGGACAGATTTAATACGAACATATACATATAAATATATATATATATATATATATATATATATA
>OX328131.1:62261743-62490295 GCA_946811695.1 Gonocerus acuteangulatus
CATCCTTAAGAAGATAGAGGAGAAAACAGGGACTCAAGACGACCAGCGCCCTACAAGGACCACTGACGAACTACAGACGACGGACGAACGACGAAGACAGCCCTCGAGCCCTATTGGCCCACGCACCCCCTACACCATTGGCCCGCATAGTCTACGAAGCAGGGCTATAAAGGAGGGAAAATCCGGGAAAAATTCATTCATTCATTCCTTCATGAACTCCTGTTCTGAACACATCGTCTGCTTACTTGGAACTCTTCTACCTCGTCGCAGCTCTTGTGCATTCGCCGGCAGCTCTCCAGTGATCTCCAGCAGGACCAGCTACTCAAGAAGCTAGGCCCCGAGCACCCGCTCGGTCAGTAAGCTCGTAAGAGCAGAAGCGCCTGGTGTAGCAGCCAGGACCAGCAGCAGTTGCAGAAGAAGAGAGTAAGGGGCACATCCAGGATCTCTAAGCAAGCCGTTGGGTCCGGACCCACAAGGGAATTGCTAAGGGGTTCTGCATTCCGGGGCTTTGCCCACCCGTCTGTCGGTCGGTTCAGGTACGACCGCAGGCGGCCCCCACCACCAGGGTACCCCCACTCTTACTACCCCCACTCTGACTCTCCCCTCTCTCTTTTACCCCCTCTTCTCGCCACGCCCACCCCCCACCATGTTTTCACATGAGCACCCTCACACAACTCACCAAACACGCTCTGACACACCACCCCCCACCACCAGTACACACAAGCCACTAGCAAACATGTCACAAAAGCAGCTCACTGAAACTTTAGCCAGCAGGACACTCACTTCAGAAGAATTAGAAAAACTCTTCACCCTCTTGGCCCCTGAATCTCCCATGGAGCAGGGAGTAGACACAGCAGATTTCCCTGCCCTCCCCCCAGCACACAAACGTCCCATAATTTCCAGTTCAGATAGTGAAACGGGCACCGACAGTGAAATCTTTACGGAAGTAAAAACCAAAAGGCATAAACAAAGGAAGGTTACGCCTAAACCCCAGAACACCACCAACACACCACCCCCAGTCACTACACATAACAAATACGAACCCTTGACCAAGATCAAGCCCCCACCAATAGTACTACCACCTCACTACACAGATGCAAATAGCCTAGTCAGAAAACTCAACACAGCCGGTTGCAAGAATTTTACTGTACAGCGTTGTAAAACCGGGAATAAAATATTTGCCCACGACATCACCACTCATGAACACATCAGAAACCAACTGACTACTAACAAGACACAATTCTTCACGTACACACCGAAGGGCTCCCCTAAAAATCAGCTTTTCGTACTCCTCGGGCTGGACTCAGACCACCCGCTGGACAACATAGCCGCGCAGCTCAACACGGAACATATCGTGTCCGTGAAAAGAATGAGCAAAACTCAAACCGACGGTACTAGGGTCCCCATTTCCCCCCTTCTTTGTACCTTTACGCACAAATTCAACCCTTCACACCTCAAATCGATCACCTCGATCGATCAAATAAAAATTAATTTTAAACCCTACAGGGAGGACAAAGGCATCTCCCAGTGTTTTAGGTGTCAGCGCTTCGGGCACACCAAAAACAACTGTAACCTCCGCGAGCGCTGTGTCCGCTGTGGCAGTAACCACACATCCAAGGATTGTGATCGAGTCCAAAACGCCCTAAAATGCACCAACTGTGGTGAACAGCATCCCGCCTCCTACAGGCAATGTACAGCCCGGCTTCAACTCCTCGAGAAGAGCCGAACAGCCCGCCAGACTATAGTAGGCCCCCCGGCTAACATACCAACACGCACATATCGCACAGTTGACCCTGGTTTCAGCTACTCTAACGCATTCACAGGACACACATCACAATTACCCCCACCACCACCCACACAAGCACTTCCACCCAGAAATACACCCTCACAACAGAACCCCCGGCCAGCTCTGCTGCCCACTCCACCAACACCACCCACTTACCAATTACCTACACAAAACACACCACTACAACACACAAGTGACGGAACACCAGCATGGGTAGAACGACTCACTAACACAATGACTGACATGATGTCCATGCTCATGTCACAAGTACGTTCACTAGTAGAACTCATGACTAAACTAATCTCGACAAAATGACCGGACACACCATACTAAATCTCAACACAAACGGACTTACTCCAAAACTACAAGACGTGGACTTACTTCTACGACAAATACAGCCCACAGTATTCATACTAACCGACACACGACTGACCAGAGGTAGTTACGCACACTTTCAAGGCTATACACTTCTCCGGCACGACATGGACAATACACTAGCCGGTGGAGTCGCCATCGGCCTTCGACACGGTACACGCTATAAACGGATAGACCCAATCATAGACCCAGACGAATACAATTCTGTTCTGACAATTATAGTAAAACTGAACAAGACGTACAAACTGACCGCATACTATCGGAGACCGAGAGGACGACTTTCACGACTGGGACTTCTCCATTCAGAAACCTCGACAGACAGACGACACATACTCATAGGTGACCTGAACGCTAGACACACTGCCTGGCATAATACGAAAAACAACCCCGCAGGGACTAAATTGACTAAATACCCCCTGACAGTCATACACCCAGGCACACACACATTCAGACATTTCGCAGATCCCAGCATGACTTCTACGATTGACTTGCTAGTTACGCGACAACCACACGTAATAACCGCGTGCACTGCACTCGATTTTATCACATCAGACCACAGGCCGGTCTTATACGAACTACACGGGCACATCCCCACACCCACAGCCACAAACTACCACTACAGCAAGGCAGACTGGCATAAATACAAACACCTCATACACGAACACACCCCCCCTATCACACCCATACATGACACACAAACTCTCGACGAGGCCATCAAACATTTCACAGACACAATCACCTTCGCGGCCGACTCGAGCATTCCTAAGTTCGCGCCAGCACCTCCAAATCTTAGGAAACCACCACAACACATTCTCACACTCATCAAACAACGAAACAATATCAAAAACATTTGGTACAGAACACGAGACAGACACTATAAAACTGCACTAAATTCACTCACTACACAAATACGCACTCTCATGTCACAATGGAAGACGTCCATGTGGCATGAGAAACTCAGGCAGACACATGGTGACTATAGGCAATTCTGGAGGCTCATACGAACACGCACGCATAAGACTAACACAGTAAAAATACACAGACAAGATACTCTACTAGACGAAAAAGACCAGGCGGACATACTCGCTACCTACTACTCACATGACGCTCAGACTCGCAACAAAGACCGTACACCTGAATACAGACTCACACTACAAGACAATTACATGTACGTCTCACCAAAACAACTGACAGCCATACTCAGACAGACACGAGGGAATAAATCCCCAGGACATGACAGACTTCAGTACATACTACTCAAACAGTTACCGAGAAAAGGACTACACTATCTCGTACACATATATAACACATGCCTCCGCCTCAGACACTTCCCCGAACACTGGAGACACGCTATAATCACACCACTACTCAAACCCAACAAAAAGGGCGACACACCTGAACACTACAGACCAATTAGCCTACTGCCTCATTTATCAAAAGTATATGAAAAGATAATACTGAGATATCTTAAAGACTTTTGCGCAGAGGAGGATATTATCCCTGCTGAGCAGTTCGGCTTCCGCCCTGCACACAGTTCAGAACACCAGCTAGTAAGGCTCCAATCACATATCACAAACAACATGCTCATGAACCGGACTACAGCACTCATATCGATTGACTGTACGAAAGCTTTTGACTCTGTTTCACATAATATACTCATGCAGCAACTCAGAACTTACGAATGTCCAGAACAACTCTATAACATAATACACTCTTTTCTATACGGACGTACTATGACGGTTAGGGTAGGGGCAAGCCTCTCCAGCACACACCCAATCCCCTGCGGTGTACCACAGGGGTCAGTACTCGCACCAACACTCTTTTCCATTTACACATCAGAAATCGTCGGTGAACAGTACCCAGACACAAAAATAGCCGCATACGCCGACGATATCGCGATATACAGCACATCCATGTCACATTCAAAGGCATTAAAACAAGCTGAAGAGGTTTGCGCAGACGTAGTAGACGAACTGCGACGAATACACATCACAGTAAACCCGACCAAGACAGACGCACTACTCTTCGCCTTTCATGGCAATTCAACACGAGCACGCCCCAAGTATTTCACGGTTAGAAACAAAAGAAACAAGTTAAAAAGACATATCAATTACTTGGGGATACACTTAGGAACACACCTCAGTTTTCACACACACTTCACCAAGAAGCTAAAGCTTGTTAGGACGAAAGCCCGCTCTCTTGGATACTTACTCAATTCACCAAACCTCTCACTCAGACTGAAGCTACTCATATACAAAGGAGTCCTACGACCGGCACTACTTTACGGCACACCACTCTTTCGGTTTCTGAACCCCACCATACTCAGAACACTACAATCTTTTCAGAACCGAATACTCAAAACAGTCACACGGAGCACCTCACACAATAAACTCAAAGCCCCCGACTTACACAAACTTTTAGAACTCCCTACAGTTTCAGAATTCATAAAACGACGTCACATCAAATTCTTTGACGGACTTAAGTACCATGACAATCCACTCTTTAACGACATCACACCACCTGGACGACCAGGACGCTGGCAAGGACCGACAGAGTTTACACGACGACTAGTAGACGTACTAGAACACAACACATTTCCAACAAACACAAGTTACACTGACACTTGACACGTAAGACAGTATAACTGACCTTCTTCCCCTTTCTTCTTTCTTCTACTCTCCGACTATCTTTCGTTTTACCTCCTCCTCTATCGCTGTGCCCCACACAGCACATTACACATACCTCCCTTTGGGAATCCTACACCTTTTTCTCCTTTACTTACCGCCTTCAAGTGCATTAATGCAGAATAAGGACACCTCCTCCCTCATCCTCCCTCTACCTGTGGCCCTTACGCCCGCCTGTGTCGTTCGAGGTCCTTAGTTTTTCTTTACGTTTCTGCACGTTCTTCTTTCACTTTCGTTTTCATCATGCCCTTCCTTGCATGTTTTTTATTTCTCTTTTATCTAAAGTGGGGTTTAGGAAAAAAAAAAAAAAAAAAAAAAAAAATTCATTCCCTTGATAACCACCGAGGACGACACATAGCAGCCTGAAGAAGTCGGAGATGAACCCGACGAAATATTGCGATGGAGAGAGGAGCGACACCGCTGGAGAAAGAAGTCGTTCCATACATACATACATACATACATATATATATATATATATATATATATATATATATATATATATATATATATATATATATATATTGAATACTAACCTAAGCAGAAAGTTAATAAATAAAAGCCAAAGTTATTTAAAAGACCTGTATTACTCCGGGTACGAGATAGTAACATGCGTATGACATGCGGGTTGAGCAGTGAGCCGGACAGGATGGCTGGGCATGGAGGTGTAACATAGGCCGCTGGAGGGGGTGTTACGGGCCGGGGCAGGGTATGCTTTTTCCCGCACTGCATCTATGACTGATTGGTCATATTATAAGGTGATGACCTTATTTATCACTAAGTATTTTCATGTGCCAGAAGGACAAAACACATTTCCATTCATTTTTCTTTAATAATGTCTTATTTGCTTTATGCTGATCATAGGCGGCTCTAGACAAACATTTCTGGGGGGAGGGCTAATTTAGTATGAGCATACCCCCGTGCCTGGGAGTGTAGAAAGTTTTATAAATCATGAAGGAAGTAATTGATAAAATAAGAACATACAATATTTAGAACTTAATTACTATAAATTTGCCTTAACAATTTATTTTTTTGACCTACTAGAAAAAGCCCCCCCCCCCTTTAGCCACCACTGATGATGATTCAAGTATTCTTCAAGATTAAATAATCTTGAGGTTGATAAAGAAAAAAATGATGTTGTATTATCCAGATTCCAACGTTTCCATCCTAAACTTTCCGCTCATCAAAATCCTGAAGTCCTCTCCCTATCAAGTGCCACACACCCACTCTCTCCACCCAGGCGACTCAAAAGACATTGGCCTAGAGATCTGCTGCAGTGACCAAGTGAAGTGTTAGCAAAGGCTTTTTCTTTATTCAAGTGCGACAATTTTCTGTGGCTCACCGATCTCTCTTCGACTCCAGCCACTGGTCGGAGCAGAAGGGAGCTTGAGTAGGCACCTTTCATCGTCATCTGAGAGTCTTTCTGGCGCTAATCGAGGATGAAGTTGGAAGGCCTTGAGCACAGAACCTCCATACTGTATCATTCATCATATTACCAGATGTATTTATATAAGGATGTAATAATCAATAAAGAAATATATATATATAAAAAAAAATAAAAAAAAAATAAAGAAAACACAAATTTAATTAACACGCCTTTATTATTCTACTAGTTTCGCGTACATTGGACGCCTATTTAAAAGTTAAAACTAGTGTAAATCTAGTGTTAAAACTACCTGTAGGAAAGACAGTCTCTTACAAGTACCATTCGTTTACAATATTGTATGAGACGAGACGGCGGATTTTAGCCTCAAAGAGTTACTTTTTAATCTCTATGAATGCGTGGAGGACCTTAAAAGGTCTGTCGATTTATAGTTTTAATTCCTGATCTGAATTCCCGAGGGGAGTACGTAGAGGCAGAAGAAAACTTTATAGAAATAAAAACTAAAAAAACTGTACACGTCCTATGCAAATCTTTTTAAAACCTAAAAAAAAACGATTCAGTACTATAAATGGTTTTCTTATTTTTTCTTACATCTAATGATATTAAAGTTAATTGTTTGCTGGCTAAATTTCCATCCTCTTCCTTTTCTTCTTAGCTTAAGCTTGTGAATTATAATTTCTGCAATAAATACTGCCGCAGCGAATGCGTGGCCAATCATGAGAATGGCGAATGCTGAATCCACATCGTCCCATCTTATTGCTCTAAGCGACAGGGACTTTGTCGACTTTCTCCGTCGACTATTGCTTTCCAGTGTGTCTTTCAACCACTTATGAACGTGTCCCGATTCTATCGCACCTATTATAAGCTTATGAAACCTCTTAGCGAACAGGCTTCCTTTTGGGTGGACTACGGAATTGCGAATTGTTGCAATTTTGAAGTCCACCTGATGGAAGTTGTATCCAGACTTTTCCAAAAATCCTGCCATTTCTATATCCCTTTCGGCCATGGCGAAATTCCTATTCTTATTCAGTAGTTTAACACCCTGTTCGAGTCCCGGGCTTGGAATAGATCTCGATAAGACCATCTTCAATTTTACAGAAGATACCTTGTCCGTTATGAACTTGTTCGAATCCGAAAGCATAATTGAAAGATTTGATGCGATCAGATCGTCGAGGGAATTGATTTCTGTTGTCAAAGGAGGACTCATTGTGTAGCTATGTAGGGTACTGGTATATGTGGAACTCAAATAGAAAAACGGAAGTATTATACACAACAGAACGAGTCTTAGCCTTCCAGTAAGTAGTTTTACTGACACCTGAAGAAGTATACCAAGGACCAAAAGAAAATAACTGGAAATATCATTTCTTCCGAAGATGAACAGAGTAAAGACAGTTAATAATAAAATTAGAAGGATGCAGATCCACTTGCTCAGCGAGAAAATGGCGACGAGTATCTGCCAGCTGCCAAGAGCTACACCATTTGGTACGTAGAAGTACATGTATTGTGTGATGTGCGAGTGTGCGTACGTCACCTTGCTGTAGTACCTGCAACAATAAATATTGGTGATTAAAGATTTTTATCACCAATGTAACTGAACCGTATGCTTACTTTGTAAGAAGTAACGTAAGAAGACGTAGTAACGTCTTCTGTAAGGATACACAGGCATTACTCGATGAAGTTTTTTTTTTTTTTTTTTTTTTTATAAATTTAAATATGTTTATTGAATAAAAGACAACGATTAAAATTACACATGTGTACCTCTATACCACACAAACACTCTATTTCTAGGATTAACACACTGCAGTGTCTTAAAATAAACTCTATCACTTATTTATAAGGGAAAAATGACACAAAAACCCTGACTTATACTACTAACTACTATATAATGATAATATAAATTAACGATAACTAAAATAATTAATGGTAAATAATACTTAATTACAATGATAATGATAATAATTATTTGAAGAGATATTACACTGATAAGTAATAGGAGAGGTAATAATAATAGGTAATAATAGTAATAATAATAATAATAATTAATAATTACTAGACATAAAACTAATTGAGCAAACTATATTCATTAAAGACTGATTGTAGAAGACCTGTGTTTATGTTTACAGCTTAGTACCTAAAGCTATCTGCTAGTCCTAGCTATGAGATAATAGGAGCAGAGATCAGGCAGTATACTAGATATACCACCTAGAGCTGTAGAAGACCTGTGTTTATGTTTACAGCTTAGTACCTAAAGCTATCTGCTAGTCCTAGCTATGAGATAATAGGAGCAGAGATCAGGCAGTATACTAGATATACCACCTAGAGCTGTAGAAGACCTGTGTTTATGTTTACAGCTTAGTACCTAAAGCTATCTGCTAGTCCTAGCTATGAGATAATAGGAGCAGAGATCAGGCAGTATACTAGATATACCACCTAGAGCTTGCATATTTACTTTTCAGTAGTCCTGTTCATAAGGATACGTTTAGTACGTTTGTGCACGTATGACCTCTCTCACATCTACAACACAATGTTACAAGATGTAAACCGGCACCGATGGTGGCATAGTAGTGACTCGGCTCTCCCTCAGCTAGACTCTCAGCTCCCAGCAAGGCACACAGTGGTGCCAAACGCCCGATTTTGGGGAAAAAAACCTCTAGGTACTTGAATCTTTCTGATTTATGCGTAATTTTTGAAGTATTTTTTGTGCTGAGTGGAATGAGTCCTCTACCAAATTGATAGAATAATTATTTTGGGAGATAAACGGGTTTTACTAAAGAAAACCCTGAAAACATCAAGTATTCAATATAAAAAAGTCATATTCTGCTCAATTTGTAGAGATATGTATAATTCAAAATGTGTTTTTGAGTGCTGAGTCGAATAAATGAATAACAAATGTAATTTTGTAAACTGTTCTCGAAGTATTCCTCATTCTTGAAATTTGAGCATATTACGACTAAATTTAGCAGTTTCACGCGAGATAGTTGATGAATCTCACGGTTTATTTTTAGTTACTTGGTAACAAAACATTTTTAACAACTCTCTGCAGATAAAATAATGGTAAAGTCGTTTCTCGTTCATTTTATTAGGCTGTGCACACAAACGGCTGAGTACGGCAATGAAATTTATAGGAAAGCAACTTCAAAACATGAACTTTTAGGTAAACCTATGCGGAGAGCATAGCTAAGTACAGCCTTTTTTCTAAACCAAATAAACTAAGGATAATTGAGTTCCATTACAGATATCTTCACAACCTAAATGCACCAAGTTCATTTTCGCAAAAAAGAAAATTCGTGAATATACTCATGAGACTTCCTGGGTAATATCAATTTTTCAGGAATAAAATAAGTGGTATAAAGTATTGTTTTACTTCGTAGAAGGTAGAAAAATAATGTCTCTCCACTGTTTTTCAAAGTATTTATTAGCAAAAGCTTTTCGAGAACATGGTTCTCATCGTCAGTGCATCTATTACTCCACCGGTAGTACTGCTAACAGCCTCTCCGAACAGGTGTGAGGTAATGATAATGTTCGGAGAGGCTGTTAGCAGTACTACCGGTGGAGTAATAGATGCACTGACGATGAGAACCATGTTCTCGAAAAGCTTTTGCTAATAAATACTTTGAAAAACAGTGGAGAGACATTATTTTTCTACCTTCTACGAAATCGAGAACTCCACAAATAACGCTGCATACATCACAGATATTGTTTTACTTTTTACTAAAAACTGTGAGATTTTTACTCAGTGAGAAAACGGTCAAAAAAAAGGTTTTCTACGATCATGCCTGTAATCAAATGGAAAAGCAATATTAGAGCAGTATTCCACAAGTAATTAGGTATAAAAAAATGTTAGTTCAAACGGGATTGAACACCTTCGATCTTGGAGGAACCACCCTCGGCACCACTGTACGGCACTCAGTTCACCCAGGGGCTGACTCCCCACTTCTCGGTCGTCACGCTGCACAGTGGAGCGCGTGCCATTCATCAGTGGAGACCGGACATTCATTAATTTTTTTTTTTTTTTTTTTTTTTTTTTTTTTTTTTTTTTTTTTTTTTTTTTTTTTTTTTTTTTTTTTACGGCGCATCGACATAATTCTTGGCCATTAGCGCCGAGATCCAGGGTGCAGCCAGGAACATTCATTAATATCTCCGTTTCTATTGGTCCTAGAGTATTGCTTCTTGTGTCATTTTAAGGCAGATCCAATACATTATTTAACTACATTATCATAAATTTTTAAGCAATTTTACCAGTTTCCATATAATGGGTGACTTTTAAATTTCTACATACATATTATCTATCTCGTTATTTTTTCACAAGTTCACAAACTAAAACTATAAACAAAAATCTAAAACTGAAATGAAAACGATTTATCTATTATATAAAAATGAATCGCTAAATGTGTTGGTAAGCGCAAATCTCGAGAACAACTGAACCGATTTCGCTAATTCTTTTTTTATAATATTCCTTGAACTACGAGGATGGTTCTTACGGAGAGAAAAATTGCCTGAAAAAGTAAAAAAAAAAAACACTTACATATGTTCTCAATTATAATATTTTTAACAGTTAACGTATTTGGTTATCTGTGTACAAGCAAAAAAAAAAAATTATATAAATAAGAACATGTAATCACTAGGTGACCTATGAACTCAGTTTGACTATAAACGAATCCCAGGGCAGTCATTAAGTGTTTGTGGTATTAATCTAGAAAACCCATGTTCCTCGCATGGTCAATTGTATGTTGCCTGTTTCCGTGTTGGAAAACCATCTGCTCTGTTTGTTTACGCGTCAGGTAATGAAACAAAAAATATCGTGTACCATTAAAGCCCCGTTTCCATTACTACAAAACTGCCCTGCGACATGTCGCGCGACATGTCGCCACAACAAGTCGCAGAATGGAAACACTTTGCAACATGTCGCTGCGACAAAAAATGTCGCAGTCGACCGTGCGAGAATACATGTTGCAGAGACTCGTTCCTAAAGCTCCGTTTCCATTACTACAAATCTCCTTGCAACATGTCGCACGACATGTCGCCGCAACATGTCGCAGAATGGAAACACTTTGCAACAAGTCGCAGCACATGTCGCTGTGACAAAAATGTCGCACCGGCCGGCCGGTGCAACAAAACATGTCTCCGCGACTTTTTGCATACTAGTCCAGTCAAACGGCCCTCAAAAAGGGGTCGAAGTGAAAAGTCTGTGTAATTGTTGTGATTAATTAATTCTATGTTGATGGACATTTTTCACCTCGTATTTTTTTTTAATTATTGCCGTTTTTAATTATGGAAAGGTTTTCTTTGATCTTCCTTTTTAACGTGTTCCTTTCTCTATTTAAAATATCAACGTCTGTATAATTAAAATTATGTTTATTATTTATTGCGTGTTCCGTCAATGTCGTCCAGTTCTCGTTTGTGTCTATACTTCTAGCATGTTGTACAATTCGTTTTTGCAAGAGTTGTTCTGATTCCTCTATGTAGGATGAGTTGCAATCATTACAACGGATTTTGTATATATTGTTTTTTGTGGCTGTCGGTTTAACATTGTCCTTAATATTGCTAAAATTATTTTCAATTTCATTACGAAATTTCCGACCTATTTTGCCAACTTCTTTAGATATTAGTTTCAGTCTATTAGCTCTTAAAGGGTGGTAATGGAAAGTACTTCGTAAAATAATATTTGTTCAAAAGTAAAGTAATTTAGAGAATCGATAAATGTTTATTATTGTACAAAATTTGATTTTGGGAGTTACAAAAAAATATTTTTGCATAGGAAAACCCTTTAAGAGGTGCGAACAACGGCACGAAACATGTCGGGCAAAATAGAGAAAATAAAGAAGTTGAATATAAAAATATATATACATATACATACCTATATATATGTATATTATTTTTTTAATGTTTTCCGGTACTATAATATTCTATTATTACTATAGCTATAATACCATATATTAAGTTTATAAATTTGTAATTATATACTAAAAACTGTAATTACACAGTTCCTTAAACCTATATAGTTTCCATTCCATTAAGTTATGTTCCAATTTAAACTATTCTATGTTCCAATTTATAATATCACCGTCAGCGTTATAAATTCTGATCATTAATTACTGCCCATTTACTGTAATATTAATGCATGGTTCTATTTGTTGTTAGCACCTGATGATGGCACATTTCTGCTGAAAGGCCTAGTGCAAAATAAAAAATAAAAAGTTGGAAGACTGAATTTTGTTTCACCTTCTGGGATATATATATTAATTCTTCTGAATATGACCCAATATATATTTTTTTCTTGTTCTTTTTTCTTTTATGGCAGAGGGTCGATAAAGCAGAACACCATTCGTTTTTATTCAACTACTTTATTCTCTCTATTTTGCCCGACTTGTTTCGTGCCAAAATATATATATATATATATATATATATATATATATATATATTTGTGTGTGTGTGTGTTGGTATTCGTAGTGGTAATTTATAGAGGAAAATATACTTTAAACTACATCGGTCCATAAGAAGGGGTGGGGGGTACTCCGGACTTACATTGCCAATTCGCCACTACCAGCCGTAATTTTGGTTATATTTGAACAAAACTCAGTACTCGTAGTGGTAATCTAAAGAGAAAAATTGGTTTTAACAATAAACCAAATTGGTTCATTAGGAGGGGGGGGGGGTTTCTCTGGACCCAAACTACTAATGTACTCATACCTGTGGTAATTTCTGCTGTTTTGTAACGAAACGTGTAATCTGATGAGGAATAAGTGTTGTAAACATAACTCTGGAAGCAAATTAATAATTGATCAGTTACTCATTACAAATTTAAAAGAGAACTATTCATGTTTTTATTTTATTTATGTAGGATATTTTAAGCAAATTGTTCTGGAAAGCAGTCTGCACTACCCAAATTCTGAGGAAAGTGCTTAGTTATGCAGCTCCTGCGTGACGGACTTTTATTTTACTTCCGATTTAATTTTTGCGTAAATAACTTCCTTTGCACGTTACAAGCTGAAAACAACTAAAAAACATTATTTTTGGTGATTTATTGATGATTTCTCATATCTGCCGAGCACATTTTTGGCGGAAAACTTCTGATTTGTGTTCAGCACCCCCAAAAAACATAGAATAAGCCAATCAAAACAATTACACCAAAATTTTCTGCTTGAAACCACCGTTTGACTGGGCTATGTGGTAATGGAATCAGCCCGCATCTTGTGCCAGGACCACATGCATGCGCAAAAGACCGTTTACACATACAACCCTGTCTAGCGGAGTAGGGAATTATTCAATACATTTTTTATTCAATAATCATTCAAATAACATTTTATTTAATAAGAATTTATTCATTCAATAACTTATTCGTCTACTGATTTATTTTTATTCAACGAGTAATGGGGTTGGCTCGTTATACAATACATTTTCATTGAATAAGCATTTATTTAGTTATTCATTGACTGATTTTTTTTTTAAATTTAATGAATAATTAATTATTTTGTATTCTTCATTCATTATTTTTATACATTTAAAATAATATGGTTCATCTATTTATTTAAATTTTAACGTCCATTTATTGTTAACTACAAATTTTAGGACGGGTTATCTATTGGTTTCTACCCTCTTCTAGCCAGGATAGGGCTGATGCCTTAAATAATACGGTTCATGTAACAACAAACTCAGATTCTTTAAGTTCAAGAAACAATATCATTTGAATAAAGAATTTTCATTAAAAGTAAGAAAAAGTTCAATGAAGAAAATCTCTTGTATTTAACAAAAAATTGCAGTAAAATAAATCAATTTCATTCAAAAAATTGTTTCACTCGAATAAATAACTGTATTCAATAAAAATTTTCATCGTCATTCAATGAATAGTGACAGAATAATTAATGAAAAAGTATTCATTATTCAGAATGAAATAACGGAATTATATATTATTCATTATTCTGAATGATTTTTGCTCTGACTGCTGTCTAGTGTCTACAGAACCTAACCTAAAACGTGTCTAATCTTCACATATTATTAACATATGTTAACCTCGTTCCTCCATCAAATACTTCTGCGACATGTCGCAGCGACTTTTTCCCTGCAACATGTCGCAGAGAGTGGCCCCTGCGACATGTCGCCGAGCCTTTGCAACAAAACTGTGCAACAAGTCGCAGCGACATGTCGCGCGACATGTCGCGCGACATGTCGCTGCGACTTGTCATAATGGAAACGTACCTTAAGTACTACAATAAAAATGAAACTTAATTTATAATAAGTAAAAATAAAATGAAATATAATAAGTAAAAAGAATATTAAGTGTTTTATAATTTTTATTTTTTGACAAAATGTAATTGTTGACTTATTAAGTTTCTTTTTTCTTTTTTTATCTTACTAGCTGACCCGGTGTCCCAAATAGCAGAATAAGTATTAAAAGAAAAAAAACTAAAGAATTGACTTTTAGGCGGTACGAAGTTCACCGGATCAGCTAGTTTAGTATAATAATAAGAATTTTAAGCTGGAATAATATTTCTAAAATTTCAAAAGTTTTTTTATTTTTAATATTTATAATGAGCATTTTCAGATTTGAATGTGTTTTTATTTAAACGAAATCCGTTTTTGTCTTTCTGACAAATGCTCGAATGAATTTGATCCAACTGGAGTGGAGGAAGATGGAAGTTCTTGAGAATATTCCTGTGGAAAAATTAAGTCCCTGCTAGCCTAGAATTATTTTCTTAGGAATATTTGCGAGTCCAACATCGTGAATCCACGTGCTCGGTTATAATCTATGAAACTTATAAGGTTTGTTTCGAAAAAATTAAAATCATCGCGATTTTTGTTCAAATTGCTATTAATGTTATCCCGATAATGAATTTTATTTCTTTATTGACTTTCTTGTTTTTACAATTCATGAGGATTAAAAACAATAATACGTTCATAAAAGATTTAAAACAAAGAAACTGGAATTTATAGGGACAAGATTTGAAAAAAATCCAGAGCTGAAAGAAAAAAAATTAAATTTTTCGTAAACCGGCACGAACCCGCAGGTAATTATTAATGGAAAGTTAACTATAAACCTTCTAGTTAATTTCTGTGGAGGTCGATTTCTGAGCGATTTTTGTTACGAATGTTTTAATTTTTTTTCTGGTTGCATTAAAAAAAAAATTTAAGAGTCTGTAAAAGTTCAAGCTACATAAACTTAATATATGATAATAAAGTTAAATTATCGTAATAAAGATGATGCATTAATTTTGGTTCATCAAAATAGTTGTGGTACTTTTTATAAAAAAAAAAAAGTACATTTTCTATTGACGGCCGTTTCAGTAAAATATCTTAGGTGGAAATTTTTAATTGAAATTGACAGTGGACAAAGATAATTGAAACTAAGAAGAACAACTTATCCAAAAAAAATATGTGGAATTTCGAAATTTCAGATATTGGTCCTATGTCCACCAAATGCACAGGTTCGCCCCAGGGTGCGCTGCTCAATAGGCTGGACTCCGGGAGGAGACGTCATTCGGAGACGGACATTCACTGAAGCCTGATCTCTCAAAACCTGGGAGGTCTCCTGGGAAATTATGAACTGCCTTTCATTTTGACCTGCCCTTCTAGGCCTCTCCAGCTTACGCCTCAAGCACGTTACCACTCATTCCCATCTCGGCAGGGTGGTGGGTAGTCCAAGAGCCGGTAACCGCACGTTTCATGAAGTGTTTTATACAATTTGAAATTTTTCTATAATGTACCTCTTGGGTAGATAAGAAGGTATGTATGTTAGCTAGACTTACTGTGGAACACCAGGTACTGCGCATAGGGGAAAGGTGCAAAAAAATATTTCCCCAAAAGAGAAAAATTTTATTCGGAAGCCAACTATCTTTAACGTAAAATTAAGACAACTTTACAATGAATAATGAATAAGGCAGACACTCTTAAGGGGGAAAACATGTAAAAAAAAGAACTTAATTATTTTTATTTTAATATTAAATGAGAGTCTTATTCACGCTGCCATTTAAAACGGGACAGCTGGACAAGATCATGTGAGCAAGAACCAATGAGAGCGCAGAGAACAACCACAACTGCGCGGTGCTCTCATACACTCTTACGGTTACACGCAGTGTATTGCAGTCTATCATAGGCAACATTTATTTTCATGTTTCCTGATAATTAAACCCAACAAAAGTGTCTGCCCTTTTGTAATTATTTTCGATTGTGTTTATTGAAGACGCTGTTTAAATCGCAGCGTGAATAAAGCACTTATTTTAAGAATATAAATAAAAACTAGGTACTTTATTTTTTTTATTTGCATTTTAACCCCCTTAAAGGTGTCTGCCTTATTTATTATTCATTGTAAAATTGCCTTAATTCGCAATTTCTTTACATTAATGATAGTTCGCTTCTAAATAAAACACTATTTTTGGGCAATATTTTTTTTTGCACCTTTCCCCTATGCGCAGTACCTGCTGTTCCACGGTAAGTCTAGTCAACTCATATTTACCTTCTTCTCTAACCAAGAAGTATATTACAGCAAAATTTCAAGGTGCATAAAAAACACTCTATGAAAAGTGCGTTACCAGCTCTCCGACTAATAGAAGTCAAAATGAGTCCAGAGGCTCGGGTTTTTTGAGACCTGTGTTTTTGAGTACCTACGTGACTCCATACAATCTCTTTGAAGTTTTCTTGAGTCGTTCCTTGAAATTGATACCAACGAAAAATGTGCGGTACCACATGAATCTGTGGCATTATATATTCTTATCTCAAATGAATTCTGTAAGTCGTCGAATGATATACAATCAAATATTAAAATCTTTTCTTGCCAGGTAACTTTTGGCTCAGCTTGCCAAATGCCTCTTGGCATTGCCTACCCAATATTTTTACCTCAACCATAATTCTTTCATAATTCCTCTCAACCTCCACAGCACTTCCTCTTTTTCTAATCTTCAATGTAAAAAAAAAAAAAACAGTTACCCATTTTAACTATCCATTTATTAAAAAACAGAACATTGTCAAACTTCATTCTTAATAAAATCGATGTGGGACATAAAACTATAAGGTTACTTAAAAAAAATAAGCTTTACAGCTGATTTTGATTTATAAATCTTAAAATAGAAACCGAAAAGATTTTGGAATCACTAGGACGAATCCAAAACTTCCGAAACATCCAAAAATCCGAACTCCCATCTTCTTTACCCAAAAGATCCTTTCTAAATACATTATTAAACATTTTTTGTGGGAAATTTATGAGGCTTCATAGTATAAACCAAAAAAAATTGCCAACCGTTTTGAAGATATTACAGAAAATGTTTTTTTTTTTTTTTTTTTTTTTTTAAATTATTATTTGTGAGCACCCGTAACGAAGGGGATTCGTCCTTAAATATAATAAAATTGGTCGTGTTTTATACTTATATACATTTTTTTATAATGCTTTCTGTAATCTAAAAGTGACCAATATTTAATTGGTCCATTATCTTAAATTGGATGAATATGGATGGATGGATGGATTGGGTGTTTAAGGGCAGAAAACATCTTGGTCCTCACCGCCCTGAAGTGTAGTGCTAGAGAGTCGTGTATATGTCGTGAGAGGGATTGTAATTTTGTGTTTAGGACAGTGCTACTGTAATTTTTATGACCTCTACTCTTTTTTTTTTTTTTTTTAACCTATGTCATTGCTTACGACTAACTTGTTACTTAGATACTAATAGAACTATTTGCACTAAAACTAATACTAACATACAGTATAGCACTATTAATACATTTAAGAGACTTGTATATAATTTTTTTTTTGTTTTTAATGCATATACATATATATATATATATATATATATATATATATATATATATATGTATATCTTTTTTATATGTATATATCTATTTTTTCTGAGTAATGTTGTATATATCCTTTTTTTTTTAATGCATATATATATATATATATATATCTTTTTTATGTTTATATATCTATTTTTCTGAGTAATGTCATATATATATATATATATATATATATATATATATATATATATATATATTTTTTTTTTTTTTTTTTTTTTTTTTTTTTTTTTTTCCTTTTTTCTTTTTTTTTTTTCTTTTTTTTTTTAACACTAACGAATACAAACTAAGTAACTAATACAAACTTAACATAACTATTACAACTATTTGGATGAATATGAAACGAGTGGAAAAAATGTTTGAATCAATCCATCGTTGGACAAAAACGGTTCTTAAGTAATTTTCGACCTCATTCTGAAAAATATATGCTTAAAATTCGAAATTGTCGGTTTTGTTCTTTTTTTTTTTTTTTTTTTTTTTTTTTTCTCAGATTTTAATTCCTGGTTTTTTTTATTGCATTTAAAATTAAATTGAGTATTTTAGTAAATTCCTTACGCATAAGAGAGTACGGAGCCACCTATCGCAAGATCCAAGTCACCAATTGAGACGTCATCGTAGTAAGCATGAACAATGTTGCTAGAAGCCGAGTACTGGTTCGGTCTGAGGCTCCACTCGATAGACAAGTTGCTCCTGGACAATATATATAAATATAGAAGAGGATTCCTGCGACGGGGTAATAGTAAATCGTCTATTATAGGAAAGGATGTTAAGGTATTTTAATTAAACACATGTCCTTAAATGGTTTTATTTAAACATAATTTAGGGTCAATAAATATTCGGAATGCCAAACCGCAATAAGAGGAAAAAAAATCAGTCCCGTATCAGGCCATGAACGCCCTGAGGGGCAGATACTATAGAGGTATCTGATTCATGACCATACGGCACACTAGGGAGATAGTGTGGTCAGTACTATGCTCCGGCTGCCTGATTTTCCCCTTGGCTGCTTCGACTGCTGGAGTCATTAGCACCCAAGGTACCCATTATTAGCACCCCAAGCCCAAACGAATAATTAAGTCAGGTTTTTAAAGAATTATTTGAATTATAATTTTTGCATTGTTACGCCTAGTTAAAAGCTGAAACTTGTTCAAACATTTTTTTTTTTTTTTTTATTAAACTTGATTTTTACGATTTTTGTACCTATATAATATTTGTAAAGTTTGAGAATATAACGTAGGTACATATTTTGCATTATCAATTACTTATTTTTTTATTATCTAATCCCACTCCTGCTTCAAAGTAGTTATCATATAACCTTCAGTAACAAAAATAGTAAGCAATAACCTTCAGAAATATTTTTGGACTTCGTGAGATGTATATATATGTATAGATATTTATGGGGCTCATATGCCCCGTACCGCTCAGTTGTTGGAATAAATACAGACACATGTGTACCGTACCGAGCCTACGACGAACCACTGAAATTTTGTGCCGACGCCAATGTGTTAATTTAAATCTAGGATCAATAAATATTTTAAGAAATTTTGAATTTGTTTCTCATGATTACAAACCATATCTGCTTATTTTTTTAATACTATATACCTACTTCATCGCTATGAGCTTAACTAGGTTGACATCTACTCCTTCAAATCCACGATTACTGATCTTACTAAAAGGGGGACTGTCCCTTATTGATACCAATATCCTGCAAGCGGGAAAAACAGGTTTGTATGCTACCGGAGTGTGGTTACAAGTGGACTTGTACACTTCTGTAATCTTTCTTCCGCAATGGTTCAGTCCAGAGAAGGGGTCTGCTTTGTATACAGACATGTCGTCTTCGATGAGTACTGCACAATTGAACACCTGAAACAATCAAAATAATCGCTTAGGACTGTGTTGTTTCATTACATGTGTCGTAAATTCTATTGCAGAAACAGATTATAAGCACTCGCATAGTCAATAAATAGCAGGAGGTGTGTTCATATTTTATTCCAATTGTTCCAGTTGAAAGGTTTGTAGTAGATACCACAAATACCTATGCCCTGATTTCCAAAAATTTCCAGTGATTTTAATATTAAAGCCAGATGGTCAAATGATAAGATACAACACTTTACATACAAGTAATTTTTATTAAAATTTCCCTAATGGTTTCACATGCACTTTAACCCTTTCCTTACTAAGGACTTGTAGAGCAGTCGAGAGCTGCCGTGCCCCTGGAACGAAGGACTTGTACAGCAGTCGAGAGCTGCCGTGCCCATGGAACGAAGGACTTGTACAGCAGTCCGACCCTTCTCTCTCGCTTACCAGCTCCCTACGGCTAACTTTTCCAGGAGTTTGACCTTGGGGCTATTAAGCAAGGATTTAGAGAAGCTTTAGCTATTTCTTTTACCACTGGTTGCCGGAAAAATTAACTATTTGTGACGAGAAAGAGCTACGGATTATGGATACATGGGTCGGGATCGTAAAAATTAACATCGCCAGTGTTAGATCCAACTCGATTCCAATCAAAAAGGATGATGTATTTTTCTTGTTTTTAATAAAAAAAGAGGCTATTTATTTATTTAGCTTCTACCTAAAACATAAAAAAATAATTTTTTTTTTCGTATTAAAAAGTATAGACTATAAAAAATATTTATTGGAGCATCTAATTATATAATTCAACCTAAATATTTAGAGCTAAAAGTAAACGTAAATGATTAATAAAATTTAGTTTTCCTACGATTAGAAATGTTAAGGGAGGAAATTATATGAACGTTTTTACGGACGTCGAGAGGAGGGCGAGAATAGCTTGGTAACTAGGGCCCGGCCAGGTAGAGAGATCGCCGTACTACAGGGTCGGTCAGCCTGCACTACCCGTCGTAAGCTAAGGGTTAATGCTTCTTCAGGGACACAAAAACAAATAAACTGTGTGTACAGCCTAACGATAGAAAGGCGAACCTTCTGCTAGAAGGGTAATGTCCCTAGTACGGACTCAGTAGAAAAAAATGGATCATTTAGTATAAATATGAAGAGCTATTTTATAGTTAGGAGGAATTTTTTTTATCTCGGTGATTCTATGAACCATTTATTATAACACAAATGCTAACACAATTACAAATCCATCATAACAAACACATAACATGCAAAATTGGCGACACAAAAGACATCGCTCGACATAAAGATGACGTCTGATGACTTATACGTGACTTTAAAACAACAAGTACTTACTGACTGGCAAAAATACTGGACGCAAACAGACAATAAATTACGACAAATAAAACCAACTATTAAACCTTGGTTGACGAATAAAAATACCCTAGCATGACGAGGACAAGACATATTAACAAGATTGCGTATCGGACATATTTACCCATTCCTACCTTATGGACAGAACGGACAGACCAGTTTGTAAATACTGCAACACATATTGACAGAATGCAAACAACGTAGTCATCTAGACATACCTCACGACATTCAGGACATACTAACACTTGACAGTATACACATAAACACTATACTAAAATATCTACAACACATTAATGTATACAACAAAATTTAATATACCCGCACATCATAAACAATTAAATGATACATATGAATGAAAATACGAATGCAATGTTCCGCCAAAAAAAAACATCTTGTTACAACTGTTTTCTTTTTTAATTCTGTTCTAGATTTACTAATTGCGTTTTGTTTGTTATTGTTTTGTTTCCTTTTGTCATCATCACTCCCTACTTCATATTAGAGTAAGAATTTTCATTTTTATTAATTCATTACATAACCATCAGTACTTATCGTCCCTACTATGTCAAACCATCGAATATGCAAAAACTTGTCTTTAAGATTCGAGAGTCTTTGCTCTTGGATTGCGGACGATGCGGCTTGTGGCAAATTGTCGAAACTCTATCCCCTTTAGAATAGGCTTTAATGCCTTAATAATATTTAGTATTTTGTATTTATATTTGTATTCATTTAATGTATTTATTCTGTTATATCTTAATCTGTATAATTTGTTCGTATATCCTACTATTTGTATGATTAAAGAAATAAGTAGAATAGCATTATCCTATGTCTAGAAGTAGAATAATCTATATAAACATAGTGTAATGTATATTTGTATAATTTGATGTATATATATAATAATGATGATTTATATATTGTTGATGTTGATGTATATATATAATAATGTGTTTGTATGCACATATGTAATAACCAATTGTACCCATGTATATATGCATGTAGATGTGTATGTATGTATATATGTGTAATGTTTGTTCTGAGCAAGTCGCTATAGTTGCGAAAAGCTCGTAAAATAAATATAAAAAAAAAAAATAATGCCTTAAATAAAGTATGGAATAAGACAATTTTTCAGTATATTACTTCGTTAATGGATAGAATATGTTCGTTCTCTAGTTAGCTCCGATTTGCATATTCGATAGTTCGACATGGCAGGGACGATTTGTTGCAGTTGATCATTGTTGAATCGCCAAAGGTGGGAAGCCGAATAAATAAATTTAAAAAAAATCAGCCCCGTAACAGGCCACGAGGGCCCTGAGGGGCAGATACTGTAGAGGTAACTGATTCATGACCATACGGCACACTAGGGAGATAGTATGGTCAGTACTATGCTCCGGCCGCCTGATTTTCCCCTCGCTGCTTCGACTGATCAAGTCATTAGCACCAAGGTACACTTTTTAGACTATAAAAAATATTTATTGGAGCATCTAATTATATAATTCAACCTAAATATTTAGAGCTAAAAATAAACGTAAATGAATAATACAATGCAGTTTTCCTACGATTAGAAATGTTAACGGAGGAAATTATATGAACGTTTTTACGGACGTCGAGAGGAGGGCGAGAATAGCTTCGTAACTAGGGCCCGGCCAGGTAGAGAGATCGCCGTACTACAGGGTCGGTCAGCCTGCACTACCCGTCGTAAGCTAAGGGTTAATGCTTCTTCAGGGACACAAAAACAAATAAACTGTGTGTACAGCCTAACGATAGAAAGGCGAACCTTCTGCTAGAAGGGTAATGTCCCTAGTACGGACTCAGTAGAAAAAAATGGATCATTTAGTATAAATATGAAGAGCTATTTTATAGTTAGGAGGAATTTTTTTTATCTCGGTGATTCTATGAACCATTTATTATAACACAAATGCTAACACAATTACAAATCCATCATAACAAACACATAACATGCAAAATTGGCGACACAAAAGACATCGCTCGACATAATGATGACTTATACGTGACTTTAAAACAACAAGTACTTACTGACTGGCAAAAATACTGGACGCTAACAGACAATAAATTACGACAAATAAAACCAACTATTAAACCTTGGTTGACGAATAAAAATACCCTAGCATGACGAGGACAAGACATATTAACAAGATTGCGTATCGGACATATTTACCCATTCCTACCTTATGGACAGAACGGACAGACCAGTTTGTAAATACTGCAACACATATTGACAGAATGCAAACAACGTAGTCATCTAGACATACCTCACGACATTCAGGACATACTAACACTTGACAGTATAGACATAAACACTGTACTAACATATCTAGGTACAACACATTAATGTATACAACAAAATTTAATATACCCACACATCATAAACAATTAAATGGTACATATGAATGAAAATACGAATGCAATGTTCCGCCAAAAAAAAAAAATCTTGTTACAACTGTTTCCTTTTTTAATTCTGTTCTAGATTTACTAATTGCGTTTTGTTTGTTATGGAATAAGACAATTTTTCAGTATATTACTTCGTTAATGGATAGAATATGTTCGTTCTCTAGTTAGCTCCGACTTAATATTCGATAGTTCGACATGGCAGGGACGATTTGTTGCAGTTGATCATTGTTGAATCGCCAAAGTTGGGAAGCCGAATAAATAAATTTAAAAAAAAAAATCAGTCCCGTAACAGGCCACGAGGGCCCTGAGGGGCAGATACTGCAGAGGTATCTGATCAGTACTATGCTCAGGCCGCCTGATTTTCCCCTCGCTACTTCGACTGATCAAGTCATTAGCACCAAGGTACACATTATTAAATTAATTAAAGGCTGGGTTGGCCTAGGGACGGCCAGGGAGGCCGAATTCAACCCATGAACGAAGACACTAGAAGAAAAAATCTTTAGTGCTTGCTCGGGATTTGAACTCAGGTCGTCAAGCATATGCGTCCAGTGCTCTACCACTGAGCTAACCTCGCCCCCTCAAATAAATAAATACATAAAATAAATTTATGCTACGAAATATGACAAAATAATAAAAAAGTATGAACTTTTGATCAAACAGGTATTTATGAATGGTACAGTGGGCTTAAAAATCGTGCACTGAGACATGCCTTTAAAATAATTTGTCTCGTTATTTAAAAACGTATAATATAAATAAAATAACACCCTCACAATAACAAAATTTCATGAAATACAATCATTTTCACAAAGTGATGCAATTTAGCGTGAAGGGGTATTGAAACCTAAAAAAATTGGGGTAAAAATGAAGTTTCACGCCCTCAAAACCGATTTCTTCCAAATTTTGTACAATAACGTATTTTGATGCACTAAACACGAATACGTTAAAAAAAACCTTCGCATTTTACTACGAAAGAAGTTATTAAGCACTAAAGTTAATAGAATAATTAATAGAATTCTATTAATTTTAGCGAGTTGGATTGACTGGGGTTTTGTTATATTCTTTAGCGAGCGGAAACGCATTGCACGCATGCCCTTAAGCGACAGGTGACGACGGGTGAGGATGCCCTTAAAATTAACAATATTTTTCAATAAATGGTTTCTGAACATTTCAAATGAGAGTTCTCTGTTTCCCAATGTTACATATCTGCGCATGCGTGTGTTTACAAATACGCTGTTGACGCCTAGTTTTATAACCTTCCCAAAAGTGAACATTAGTGCTTAATATTATATTCTATTAATTTTAGTGAGTTGGATTGACTGGGGTTTTGTTATCTTCTTGAGCGAGCGGAAACGCATAGCATGCATGCCTTAAAGTCGTCATTTATGCCTTAAAGTCGTCACAAATTTAGTTGTTAACATTAGCTCTCATAACCCGCATACCAGTGAACTTTAGTGCTTAATAACTTCTTTCGTAGTTAAATGCGAAGGTTTTTTTTTTTTTTTTTAACGTATTCGTGTTTAGTGCATCAAAATACGTTATTGTACAAAATTTGAAAGAAATCGGTTTTGAGGGCGTGAAACTTCATTTTTACCAAATTGGGAAATGATGAATTATATGGTAGAAAGATGACCATTTTTTTCAACATGGTATAACATATACATGCAAACATTAAAGGATTACTCACCATTTTAGCCCACAACGATCTTATTGCTCTACTTGCGGCAGCCTCTCCATGAATCCGTCTCACCGTGGTATTCTTAAAAATTACGACCGTCCAAACTTGTGGCCACCATCGTTCTTGGTAACAAGACATCTCCTCAATAGCCTCGTCCAGATCGGAATAATCGTTCACCATGATGACGTAAGCAGATGGTGGCCGCGAAAATCCGGCTACGCACTTGTCGTAAAGCGTGAACGCATGGCTGCCAAATTCATTCAAGGACGCATTAAAGTTGTATTCTTTCACTAAAATTATAAATTATAAAAAACACTTTGTATTACATTTCGTTTAGAGCCTGTTGGGCAAATTCAGAACCATAAATATTCTTTAGATCCACCCGACAAACCTATGTAATGTACTGTATAACATCCAGTCCTCTTTTTAGTACATGGCCACCGCGCCTGCGCGAACGCCAGTTGACGTGATTCATTGACACTTTTTTGTAACGTTTGTTTTCAGATTAGTCATCGCTAAAGCATATTTATAAAAGAAAAAAAAAATGCATATGACAATATCACAAATATCATTTAAATTGAAAAAAAAGGCCGACTCGCAGGAACTGCGTCATCTTAGCGTGCCAAAAGCCCTAGTACCATTAGTAAGTGAATAGAAGCAATTATTGGTCAGGTTTTGATCTCCCGTTAAAAATATAAATTAAAATCTCAAACAGAAGGAAGTCTAAAGCTCTACAACAGGAAGCGTTTTCCCAAAGTTCGCTCTAGAAAATCACTATTACTAATAAGTTTCCCATTTTCTTGCCTTTTTTTATACTATAATATACATATGGCCAAACATGACATACAGATAGATCTTGACCCGGGAAGGGTAAGTCAAAACCGTCGACTAGCCGTCTGCCTGTATGTTTGTACCTTATAAAAATCCACATCGTTTGACCGATTTTCACGAAACTTGACACACAGGTTGGTCTTGATCCTGGGAGTGTCATAGGCTAGGTTGAAGTTGGCTAGGTCTTACAATTCGGAGGTTCCAAACTGCGAACCCGAACACTAAGGTATTCGTGTTTTTAAATTTTAGTATTACTTATTTTTGTTGTTGCTTTTCTAGATGCAGAAAGTAGGTGTAGTATGACACGCCGGGCAACTGCTAGTATATATATATATATATATATATATATATTTTTTATTTTTTTTATTTATTTATTTTAAGAGCTTTGCAACGAAGGTGACTTGCTCTTTTTCAATTACAAAACAAAATATACAATACACAAAAGTAGAAATTTATCTAAATATTACAAAAGTGTTAAGAACAAGAAATAGGAGCTAACATTATTTAGAGTATTGCTTATTACTATATAGATATTATATTTACAAACATATGACTTATATATACATACATATGACTAAACTACTAACATTAATTAATGGTTCCAAAAAAAAAAAAAAAAAAAAAAAAAAAAAAAAAAAAAAAAAAAAAAAAAAAAAAAAAAAAAAAAAAAAAAAAAATTTAATTGAAATCAGATTATTATTATACCCTCGAAATATTATCTAAATTTTTCCCTGGAATCAAATTTTTGTGTGTAGGTTGTGTTGTTTTAAAAATGTAAATATATCGTTGATGAAGGGGCTACCCTCTGTCAGTAGTTCCTGTAAGTTGTAAGGTAGTTTTAGTTGTTCTAGTATTCTGCATTCCGTTAGTAAGTGTTTTATTGTCATTGGAACGTTACACTGTCTGCAAATGGGTTGTTCTTTATTTGTCATTAAATAAGAGTGAGTTAGTAAAGTGTGTCCTATGCGTAGTCTACATAGTATAACCTCTTCTCGTCTGTTTCTTCGGCTACTAGAGCTCCATTCGTATATAGTATTTTTGATTTCTCTGAGTTTGTTGTTTTGTATGTTTGTCCAGTATTCTTGCCAAGTTTCTTGTATAGTATCAACTAGTTCTTTTTTTATGTCTTGTATAGTTACGTTTTCTATGTCAATATTCGGTTTTCTTGTAGCCAATTTTGCTTGAATGTCGACTGTCGTACTTTCTGTGATATTTGTATGTCCGGGTAGCCAGATCATTGTGATGGATATGTTTTGTTCTTGTAGTCTGTAGAGTTGATTGTATATTTGTTTGACAATGGCATGTGTGCTGTACATATTGTTAAAAGAGAGCAATGAACTGAGTGAGTCTGAAAATAATTGGAGTGTGTATATATATATATATATATATACACACTCACACATAAATTACCTGAATTAATATGAATCTGTATATGTCCTGCTGGAATAAGATCCTTAATGCAAGATGATGTCACCCTTCTTGTCGACAAGAGAGCCATAATCGCCGAAAGAATTTTCATCCTGGAAAAAGAATCACTTTCTAATAAGAGTTGAAGCTCTCTCCCTGGTGATGGTTGAGCCTTCTAAAACTTTATAAGCTCATTCAAAAAGTTACGATATTACAATGGAAGACTTTTTACTCCAAAAAGGGTGTGGGGGGGGGGGGGGGGTAAACTGCAAACTCCAAACTCACAAGTTGTATCACTTCAAACATTTTTTTTCAATCCATCGTTTTTCATAACCTCAAAATAATTTCTTCTTTGAGGGGAAAAACACTTTTCTAAAAAGATGAAATTCGTTCCATTAACCATTAATTTTTTTAAAGTTCATTATATACACATATGAATATATATATATACATATATATATATATATATATATATATATATATATATATATATATATATATATATATAATAGGAAAACCAACAAACTGTCCTATTATGATGCAGTACCACCACCGTCCAGCCAAATCAATGTCAAGATATATATATATATATATATATATATATATATATATATATATATATATATATATATATATATATTTAAAGTTTGAACTAACGAAATAGCGTTTATGTATTATGTTTCTTTTGACCTTTAATATCGTCGATACAAATGCAAAGTATCGAATGTGAAAAGTTGTTGGTACCTTATAGATAACTTTATATATGTATTATCCTATGATATACTTTAATTAGACTTAATGCACATTCGTTACTTTGATTATCTGTAATTGATAATTAGTTTTCTTTAATTTTCGAGAGTTTTCCATAATGTACATCAGTCCAAAAGCAACCAGAAAAATTGAAAATGAAAAATGCATTTCTTCACATTCGATACTTTGCATTTGTATCGACGATATCACAAAAATCACTTAAATTTTGCGTAAGGTCGATAACAAAAACACATAACATCAGCTCGAAATGGTTTATTCCATAGACAGTATACCTGCCGCGCACCATGGACAATATTTGATAGGACCGTCACAATCGAAGAGTACTTACAACATTGAAATTGTTGGCTTAGTTTTTTTGCTCTGTTTGCCTTAGTTTCTAATTGGTTGTTTTTATTTTGCATTTTTCCAATAAAAAATGACTATGTTTCTTTAGAATAGGAAGAGCAGGATTTTGTAAGTTGGTTACTGTCAGTTTTCTGTGCCCTGACGCCTCAGTATCGCGTTTATTCGAGTGGGTGTTGGCAATTTTCCCGGAAGAAATATTTATTTATTTTCTAAGCTTTCCTCTCAGACTTTTTATTCGCGTGCCCAAAAATATTTATGGTTATAATCTACTGAAAAGGCGCCAAGAAGGAATGAAACATGTAGATCATTGAATAAAATTCCGCAAAATTTAAGTAAATTTTGGTAAGTTTGAAGAGTAGTGATTCTCGAAAATTTGTCAATAACTAGACTTTTTTATTATTACCATTTTTTGGAACAGTTATTGCGGTTTGAAAAAGATCCTGGTTAACATTGAATGTGCTTTAGCCTTAAAGAAAATTTAATGCTGATTTAAAAAAAAGTATGACAACGTTAAAAGATATCGTATACCAGGAGAGAAAATTGGAGCTTTTCTACGTAAAGCTCGTTTTTTTTTTTTTCTAAATAACCTTTAGAACGGCATATGCCTGGAACAAAAACAGATATAAACGTGATTTAACTCCATTTTTGGTTTAGTTTCACCCCCTTGAGTTTTGTCATCTACTTGCAATACACACTGTATACATAGCCAACAATGACCAAATTGGTTGAATTGTCTTAAAAAAAAAAAATATTATATTACTAAATAAATGTATTTGAAGTATTAAAAATATCAAATGGAATGTTATAAATATAAGGTAGAAAATATCAAAACGATCAGATAAAATTAATTTAAAATGATAAACTTTATAACAAATCCGAAAAAAAATATTCTGACACTATAAGAAAGAGAAGAATTTTCTTTTTTGCTAGTGGGAATGAAGGTTAAATGTATTGACTAAGCAGATTTTTTGTATCATTGAAAGTAAAAAAAATTGAGAATTGTTTTCTCAAGTTTAAAAGAATCTAAAAGAACTGAGAATATTACTCTAGAATATCTAAAGAAATTGTAAAAAAGTGAGATAATCTAAAGGAAGAATTAAAATATAAAAATAGGTTCCAAGAAGCACCAATGAAAAGCTCAGCAATAAATTTCCCAAGCAATGGCGGAAAGAAATATCAGAAAGAATTGAAAACTGCTGATCTGACAAAAAAGGTGCTCAGCATCCGCAAATAAATAAATAAAAATTCACTATTTATTAACTTATTTAAATTTAAACATCCACTTATTATTAATAACGAATTTTAGGACTGGTTATCCATAGGTTACCAACCTATTCTAGCCAGGATAGGGATTTTTTTTTCTTTTCTTTTTTTTTTTTTTTTTTTAATGAAAAGCCATAACCCTAGTGGGAATCGAACCAATCAGGGGGAAGGCACGGAGTGCATAAGCCTTAGCACTCGGGGCCACCGGGCCTCCATTCAATACACAGATACACACAAAGAAAAGCGGTATTTTCCAAAGACGAGCTACATATATTCTTATGTATTTCGACACGCTAAATGCAAATCCGGAGTCCACTTCACTCCAGCACATAAGGCTTAAGAGCATTTGATGATCAAATTTCGAATGAAGTCGTTTAAGAAGAAATTACTAGAGCTTTCATGGTTTTGAGGTTCGCAGAATTCGAATTCGAAGTCTGTTTCAACCGATCTGTCAAAATCAAGGTAATTTCAAGGAAATGTATTTTTGTTTTGCTAAAAATGAATCACCAGAAAAAAATTCATTTTTGCAAACTAGACATATTTGTCCATAAAATGACCTTTATTTTGCACCGATAGGGGGAAACAGACCTCGGATTCCAATTCAAAGACCCTCAAAAACATGATACCTTCACACGAAAGTTGACCTTCAAATGCCCTTAAACCTGACGTGATAGAGTGAAACTAACTCCGGAATCAGATTCAGCGTGTCGAAATATACAAGAATACATGTATGGTGTCTTTGTAAAATACCACTTTTTTATTTTGTTTGCCCGTGATATTTTCCTATTTAAACATTGAAAAAAAATACTGAGCAACGTTTCGGAGCACCATTACGATGGTTCACTTCTACGGCGATTTCACTCCGTATAAATATTTAATTCAATTTTTCTAATAAAGATAGGTTCGAAAGTTTCTGTATATGCTTGAACTCCAATGGTTATTCAGCAGTTGTCTTCAAACGAGATTGTATAGTACAGCTCTCTGTAATTAAGAGAATATTGTGTTTATGTACTGGCTGGTCCCTCAACAATTCATTCCGCTGTTCTTCTGCATTCCGTAAGTAAGTGTTTGACGGTAAAGGTCTCTATTGTATATAAATTGTTTTTTAAGTCCTGTCGTGAGATATTCGGGTGTTAGTCATGAGTGGCCATTTCCGAGTCAAGCAATTAAAATTTCTTCTTGTCTGTTGTCTCAGAAGCTGGATGTCCACTCCCGAGTTTTATTCTTGTTTGTACATAATTTATTGTCTGTTAGTCGTTACCAGCTGCCTAGGCAATAATTTGAAATATTTTGTTTAATCGCATTGGTTAAGTTATGGTGTGGGATTGATGAGTTGAGCTAATGTTCTCTTCTAGCAAGGGAATATCAAATAACTCTAAAATACTCACTGAATGTAAAAGACGTGACAAACTGAACATTCCATACGACCTACAAGAACTTCTTACAGAGAGTAGTCCATACATACACGACCTACAAGAACTTCTTACAGAGAGTAGTCCATACATACACGACCTACAAGAACTTCTTACAGAGAGTAGTCCATACATACACGACCTACAAGAACTTCTTACAGAGAGTAGTCCATACTTACACGACCTACAAGAACTACTTACAGAGAGTAGTCCATACATACACGACCTAAAAGAACTTCTTACAGAGAGTAGTCCATACATAGACGACCTACAAGAACTTCTTACAGAGAGTAGTCCATACATACACGACCTACAAGAACTTCTTACAGAGAGTAGTCCATATATACACCACCTACAAGAACTTCTTACAGAGAGTAGTCCATACATAAACGAGCTACAAGAACTTCTAACAGAGAGTAGTCCATACATACACGACCTACAAGAACTTCTTACAGTGAGTAGTCCATACATAAACGACCTACAAGAACTTCTAACAGAGAGTAGTCCATACATACACGACCTACAAGAACTTCTTACAGAGAGTACTCCGTACATACACTCTATACTCAAATATTTAAAACAAATAAATTTGTATCACAAAATACAATTATTTAAAGTTACTATATTTTTATAAATTATTACATTGGAACTTCTCAAATTATTATTGGAACTGCTCGAATTCTAGCCCTCAATGTTCATCATAAAATGTCTTTATTCCATGTTTGTATTATTTCCAAAGACAGCTCTCTAGTTTGCCTATGTTTTATTGCACACTTAATTTGTAACTTTTAACGGTAGTTCATCAGAAGTGTAAGCGCATATAGCTTTTGTTGCGCTGTTCCAATAAATAAATTTTAAAAAATAAATATTTTATTATTATTAACTACGCATTTTAGGACGGGTTGGTTATCTATAGGTTACAACGCTTTTCTAGCCAGGATAGGGCTGATACCTTTTCATTTTTCTAAAGAAAATCCACCATCCCAAGTGGGAATCGAACCCACGACCCTTTGGAGTGTTAAGTGCTCACGCCTTAACGCTCACGGCCACCGGGCCTCCAAATAAAAAAACATATGTAATAAAATATATGAAAAATGGAAAAAAAAGTCGGGATTGAAAGTATTTATAATTTTTAAAACTAAACGATCTAAATTTAAAAAAAAAAAAAAAAAAAAAAAAAAAAAAAAAAAAAAAAAACTATAAATAATGATAGAAAAAAAAGAAGAGGTAGAAAATTGCACAATCACAACACTCATACATAAAAAGCATACCACACAAATCAGGCAATTAAAATCTAGAAGTTATTTGCCCTAAATATATACATTCACATTAGACATTTTTAGATACGAAGAGGCAAACATATCAACAAATTTGAATTTCATGATTGTCGTAAACTATTAATTATGAAACCCCAAAATTTTTTGACAGTATTTCAGCAGGTTATCATCGAGTACACGTCATAAGCAGGTTTTCCTCCCCACAGGGAGAGAGGAAATATGCCAAGGTGAAATATAGAAATCCTGCATGGCAGAAATAAATATCTGGAAACGGATTTTTCACCATTCTATTCCACTATAGGCTCGTCTACTTTGAGTATTATTTTTCCGGGAAACGTTAAGGTTTTTCCGAGTCAAGAAGCTTAGAAACCGCCGGAAAAAAAAGTCTAGAGGGAAAAAAGCTCCCTTTCATCTTGTTCTATAGAAGTAGTCAGTAGTGGTTGTCCATCAACGGGGATTCAGCACTTCTTTTAACTTCCACCTCAAAAGGCGAATCTTTAAAAAAAAACAAGGAAAAAGTTGGGAACTTAAGAGTATTGCTGCTCGAAATAGAACTTAAACTACTGCTGAATTTTCAGGTTCTTTACATTAAATTCCCTAATAGTTTTAAAATTTTACTCTCCAAAATTGGATTTGGGTAAGTCCTTTACAATTTTAAAATGATAAAACGGAAACATGCCCACGTAAAACTTATTCAATTATTGAACCACGATATATATATATATATATATATATATATATATATATATATATATATATATACATAATATATATATAACTCATGAGTCTTCCTGCTTGTCCATTTGTCTGTTCGTCTGTTTTTTCCTTATAAAAATCTACAGCATTTGACCGATTTTGACCAAACTTGGCACACAGGTAGGCCTTGATAAGGGAAATCTCCAAGGCTCGGTCAAAATAGTCAAATTTCAAAATTTGGTCAAAATTTCACAAGTTTTGTCCAAGAAACATTGGCTACACTGAACCATTCAGATTCTGACGGCCATTTTGAATCGACAGCCATTTTCAATAATGTCTCAAATTTATTTGTTGATGTTTTTGATAATTAGAATAACTCGAACTCATTGATGACTTTACATCATTATATAATCATGTAATGCAGTTTATTTCAATTTTACATCAACATTCACTGTCTAAGGAGCGCTGGCCTTTCTTTGATAAGAGCTATCTACTCGCAGGCTGTGGTGCTGGCATCTGTCGGCTGTTTTGTGGATTGCTGTGGTGCTGGCCTCTGTTAGTCGTTTCACGAATTATTAGACAGATATAAACAAGTTCACACAGTTTGACGGATTTTGACGTAACTGGGTATACAGGAAGCGCTTGATACGGGGAGAGTCATAGGCAGAGAGTAGGTGTAGCATGGCACACTTGGTTAACAGCTAGTTAATAATATATATGTATATATATATATATATATATATATATATATATATATATAGAGAGAGAGAGAGAGAGAGAGAGAGAGAGAGAGAAAGAGAGAATACTGTATTTGATAAATAGAAGTATAAATACACTAAAATTTAACTGTAAAAATATTTTTTAAAAGTTAACACTAACATAACAAGCACATTAAAATTTACTGGCTGCCAGGGCATGAAGTTTTAGGAAAAAGACTTGGATTTTCGTTTGGGTCTAATAGCGTTTAAGTTGGATAACTATTCCAAGATCTATATTGTTAGTACATATTACATATCCCCAAATTCTTCCAGCCCCCCTCGAAATTCTCCCAGCCCCACCCAAAATTATTTTCTATGTACACCAGTTTAGTCCTACATACAAAAAATTTGGGATTTGAAAGGTCAAGTTCTTTAACCATCAAGTCTGCCTGCCCATTCATACATTTTGCTTAGCACTTAACACTCCGGAGCACTTAACACTCTATGCCAAAGGTCGTGGGTTCGATTCCCACCATGGGGTAGTGGCTTTTCTTTAGAAAAAAGAAAAGGCACCAGACCTATCATGGCTAGAAAAGGGTGGTAACCTATAGATAACCCGTCCCAAAATTCTTAGTTAATGATAATGGACGTTAAAATTTAAATCGACTACATATTTGTCAAATACAACTCACTCACTCACTGACTCACTCACTGACCTATCATCCCCCAGCCCAAACCACTCTACAGAAAAATTTGAACTTTTGCATGGACACTCTCTTTTGCATGTAGACACTCGCTAACAAAGGATTTTTTGATGTTCGAATTTTAAGTATTTTTAGAGGGGTTTAAAGTTTTAGTTGGTTAGAGCAGCCAAGCCTAGGCAGCATGCGTTGCTAGGACGATAACAGAACAGCTGTTACCGTACTGTATCTATTTCATAGTTTTATTTTTAATTGAGTTTAATTCCAACTATGATGGCAAACCTTGAATTACTAGAAATAAACTGTCCCTCATTGAGTTTACGCTATGAGGGACAAAATCACCATTTTAATTGCGGTTCATTTCAATTTGTCCCCCATAGAGTTTACGCTATACCCGGTGATGGTCCATCCGAGGTAATAATATCCCGAACCCTTGTACAGCCTCCTCACCCATCAGCATCCCCAGGCAGAACACTTCTTGATAATGCTCGCAAATATAATGGGTGTTTCAAAATGACATGTGAGAAATATTAATTTTAACATACATTTATTATTAACAACGAAATTTAACTTGTATTGGTTACACTGCTGTTACAGGTAACCATGGGCGTATATTGGAAATAATTTCGGGGGGCTGGAAAAATTTCGGGGGGGGGGGGGGCTGGTACCATCTCCGGGGAATGGAATACTAACAGTTTAGAACTTCGAATAGTTTTAGGCAACTAAAACGCTATTACAACTTAAATTAAATATTTTTAAGGAACTAAGTGATCTTATTTAATTTATTGTTACGGGTTTTAAGACGCATTTTTACCATCAGATCAAAATGTCGGAAGGGGGGCTGCATACTGGCCGTAGTGCCCCAGTGTCAAGAAACATTATACTTTGATTACGGAAACCGTTCTATAATCTCTCCAAAAAAGTATGTAGTAGTGTTAATTTTGCTGATACATTATTTAACGCAATAAAATAACTACTTATCTGCCGTGACGAAGCACGGGTATTCAGCTAGTAATAAAATATATTTCAAAACTGGTTGGAAAATCTCAGTAAATGTAAAACATATCGCACTAGTATTTCTAAAGCGACACAACTCAAAAATCGGTGTTTTTCAGTTCTGACTATGAAAGACAATGGTAAAAATCTCTTTATTAAACACCAAAACTGTTCGTACCAAGCTTCAGAGGTTGTACACCCGAGGGCACTCGTGACACTCTTCCTGTCTTAATGCTATGCCCCCCTCCCACCTAGGCAAGAGTGACTCATTTTCAGTTGAGCTTTTTTTTTAGTTGTGTCATTTTATAAATACTAGTGCGATATATTCGAACGCTTTTTGATATATCCTACAAATACGGTTTTTATTCAATTTTTGAATAAAAACCGTAGCGAACTTATTCGGAGAAGTCGGTTCTTAACTGAGGGTAATTTCCGCTAAGTTGAATGCATTTTCAAACACAAATTTTTATAGCCCGAAAAACATTAACATTTTCACTTTCTCCAAATCGCATAATATCAAATATTCGAAATATCGTGTGATTTTTTTTTTTTTTTTTTTTTTTTTTTTTTTGACTCTGGTGAAGATCGAGTTAAAGTATCGAGCAAGGTTCTACCCCGCATTAATTCTAGCGAGGGTTCGCATAGGGCAAAAAATACATTAAATATGAAATATTGCTTTGAGCTAATATTAGAGGCAATAGGCTTACCCTTTCCAAGTTATATATGGTCTGTATATCCCACGAATACACTTTATATCCACACATCTCCAAATATTCATGAATTCTTAACACATTCGATGCGTAATTGAGTAATCTTTATTGTAATGACAGTAATACATTAGGGGAGTGCTCAAAATCCTAAAACCCTACCTCGCATCTTGATCATCCAAACGGTTTTATATCATATATATTTATGGATCAAAATTTAACATGTAACATTCCCAAGATATTTAGTTTTTAATGAATCTTCTAAAAAAAATTTTTTTCTATTAAAATAAATACTGAACCAAAACTTAAACAAGTTTTCTTGTGTAGGCAGGAGGGCAATAAATAAAATTCTAATTTGCCGTAACAGTAAATTTATTGGAAACTAGCTGAATGCCCGTGCTTAGTCACGGTAGATAAGTAGTTATTTTATTGCGTTAAATAATGTATCATCAAAATTAACGCTACTATACAGGGTGTCCCACATTGAGATGTCATAATTTTAAGGGTTTATTCTGCACCTCATTTGTAGTTCAGGGACGCAGAAATGAGCCTCCTATCTCAACATCTAGCAGAGCTATTCAAACTTTTGTCTATTTTCAAAACTATTGGGTTTTCTTATGAAAAACTGTGTTTTCCGGATTTCTGGTCTATGTATCGTAAATGACGACCACATTTTTAGAATCTACATTAAATTTCTAATAAGAAACACCAGTTATTAAAATGTTGGCATGTAAATAAGTAGCTACACTAAGAGCCATATAGATGTGAACTATTGTTATTAGGGTTTTCTTAACTCCTTCAATATTTTCTTAATCAGCTGTTTGTAGACTTAGCGGTTTGCCTCCACCTCAAAAGTTGCCTTTTTCAATAAGCTTTAAATGGTACCCTGTTGTTTTAAAAACAAAAATTATTTAAGTCTATTTTTTCTGATTTCTAAGTCAAAACCAATACATTTGCTGTAGCTTGACGAAACCAATCTGAACACATTATTTAATTTCACGCAAATATGGTGATGTCCCATCCTTCCAACATTAGGTATACACACTATTTGCTCTGATTAAGGATTAGGGGACACCGTGGAAAGAGTGAAATATGACAGAAGAACATATTTGAAATAATCACAATTATTGTTATTATTTTAACACAATGAATACAGATCTTATATTTTTACACTTAGAGGGTCTTGTTTTATTAAATTTCTATTTTTAATTCTATTCTATTTGATAAAATTAGACACTACAATTTCTGCTTATAAGTTATTGCCCATAAGTAACTGGGTTATTCATTATAAATTGTATTGAAAAAACTCTCTCCTGCAAATATAAACTGAAACAAATAGATTTAAATGAAAAGACTATTACTCTACTCATCAAAATAGAAATTTCATAAAACAAGACACTGAAAGCATAAAAATATAACATATGTATTTATTATGTTAACAATAATTGTGATTATTTCCAAAATGTCCTTCTGTCATATTTCACTCTTTCCAAGGTGTCCCCTAATCATTAATCTGAGCAAAACGTGTGTATACCTAATGTTGGAAGGAAGGGACATCACCATATTTGCGTGAAATTAAATAATGTGTTCAGATTGGCTTCTTCAAGCTACAGCAAATGTATTGGTTTTGACTTAGAAATCAGAAAAAAATAGACTTAAATAATTTTTGTTTTTAAAACAACAGGGTACCATTTTAAAGCTTATTGAAAAAGGCAACTTTTGAGGTGGAGGCAAACCGCTAAGTCTACAAACAGCTGATTAAGAAAATATTGAATGAGTTAAGAAAACCCTAATAACAATAGTTCACATCTATATGGCTCTTAGTGTAGCTCCTAATTTACATGACAACATTTCAATAACGGGTGTTTCTTTTCGGAAATTTAATGTAGATTCTAAAAATGTGGTCGTCATTTACGATACATAGACCAGCAATCCGGAAAACACAGTTTTTCATAAGAAAATTCAATAGTTTTGAAAATAGACATAAGTTTGAATAGCTCTGCTACATGTTGAGATAGGATGCTCAATTCTGCGTCCCTGAACTACAAATGAGGTGCAGAATAAACCCTTAAAATTATGACACCTCAATGTGGAACACCCTGTATAATGTTTTGCAGTTTATTATAGCTTGGGTTCCGTCATACTATATGTTATTCATCAATTGATAAGTAATCAAAGTATAATTTTCTTGACAATGGGGCTCTCGGGACCAATGTCAACAAACAGATGACCTAGAGATAACTTGTTATCTATAGGTTACTAGTAACAGAATTTTAACCAATACAGGTTAAAATTCGTTGTCAATAATAAATGTACGTTAATATTTATGTTTCCAAGATATCATTTGGAAACACCCATTATATTTGCGAGCATTACCAAGAAGTGTTCTGACTGGGGATGCTGACAGGTGAGCAAGGCTGTGGAAGGGTTCGGGATATTATAACCTCGGATGGACCATCACCAGGTATAGCGTGGTGAGGGACAAAACCATAGTTTGTTTCTTGTAATTCAAGGTCTGCCATCATAGTTGAAATGAAGCTCAAATAGAAATAATATTAAGAAATAAATACAGTACGATAACAGCTGACCTGTTATCGTCCTAGCAACGCATGCTGCCTAGGCGTGCCCTGCTCTCTAACCAACTAAAAATTCAAACCTTCTAAAAAATACTTAATAATTTGAATATCGAAAAATAATTTTCCAGCGAGTGTTTATATGCTAAAGGGAGTTTCAACCCAAGTGGTTTGGGCTTGGCGATGGTAGGTCAGTGAGTGGTATTTGACAAATATATAGTAGATGGATAAAAATATAACATTACGTTGAAATTAAACGTCACAAATCCAACGTAATAACGCGCTACACATCCAAATAACTTGACGTTATGGAATATAAGATCATGAGGGTAACTTGCAGGACGAAAAGGACTTTAGGCATTTGACACAAACCAAAACACCGTCCTTCAACTGTACATAGTTTACTGAGTCCTGTTTTAGCGCGGTTCCTCCCTCCCCCATAGGGAGGAACCCCGCTTATAAGGTTGATACAATGAAACAATCCGGAAGTGCCGACTAGAAAATTTCGCGTTTCAGAACCCCTAGAAACCGAAAATAACGGCGGTTCAAATTTGTATATATATATGTATATATTTATTTATATTTATATATTTATTTATATTTATTTATATATATATATATATATATATATATATATATATATATATATATATATATATATATATATTTGTCTGTTCGCTCATTTCTGGCTTCCCTAATGGTCCGATTGTGATGAAATTTGGTACAAAAATCCGTCTTCCAATTTGAAAGGTCAAGTTCGTTAACCAGCAGAATCCGCCCACTGGAAGATGGCGTTTGGGGCGAAATTCACGCAAAAAAACGCTTACGTTTTTGAGTTCATAAGCTTGTAAGTACTCGTTTTATATGCTTCTTGGTCTAGGGAAACGAATGAAATCATTTCAAGGCGGTAATTTTAACCGTTTTCGAGAAAATTAGAAAAATAGTTTTTGAATACCGTTTTTGGTTTGGGTACTTAGAATCATGGGATTCAGTTGAAACATTTTCTGCATGTTCTACTTTCATTAAAACTAATATGTTGAAATTTTTGTTACGTTTGGAGTTAAGGAAGGTTTAGAATAAAATATTTTATTAACAGACATAAAAAATTTTGGTAACTTTGTATACTTTCCTTAATATTTCGAAAGAGGTTGAGAATCTTGCAAAATGTAAGATTACCATTAGAAAGCTTACTAAATGCTCTACGAAAATTATTCTAATGAAAGTTTTGATTAGGCGATGTCAATCGGAGAAATAAGTCCTTAAACCTTTAAAGTAATTGATTTCGCTTATTCGAACTGTTCTTTTCGTCTTTGATTTTGGTACTTAGAATTATGGGATTCAGTTGAAACCTTTTCTGCATGTTCGAATTTCATCAGCAATAATATGTTGAAATTTTGGTTATGTTTGGAGTAAAGAAAGGGTTAGAATAAAATATTTTATTAACAGACAAGAAAAGTTTTGGTAACTTAGTATACTTTCGTTAGTATCTCGAAAACCGTTGACAATCTTGGGAAGCAGAAGGTTACCATTCGAAAGCTTACTAAATGCTCTACTAAAAAGGTTCTAAAGAAAGTTTTAATTAGGCGATGTCAATCGGAGAAATAAGTGCTTAAAACTTTAAAGTAATTGATTTCGTTTATTCGAATGGTTCTTTTTGTCTATTTTTAGAAACAAAGCTGCTTTCTCCCCCTCCGTTCCTGAAGCTACCAAACATTAAGAAATACCCTCCTCAAGGAATGCAACTGTTCTAACCATGTTTTAACATAACGTTGTGTAGTGATCTAATTTCAAATCCTCCGACACATAGAAATGTCAACCACTTAGCGCGTTACTTTTCGATAACATTTCAAGCGGAATCTGCCTGTTCTGCGTGCTGGAATTATACAGGATGTCCCGATTTTAAATGGCAAAACGTCAGGGGCGTTTATGGGACTGAAAAAATAAGACAAGAAGTCCTTTAGAGATTTGCTTGTTTATGCTTCGTTTTGGAAAAAATCGCAAAACAAGAAACGAAAGAAGTTTTCATTTTTGTACATAGTTATTTAAATTTTCAATGGAAAACAATTTTCATTGCGAATTGTTTCAAGAAACCAATTACCTACTAAAGTTTAATATCTTGATGCTGATGATGTTTTCGTGTACGGTTTCTGCAACGGTAATGCTTTAGAAGCGGTGCCAGAGTATGCGCGTCTATTCACAGATAGAAGACTGCTTAATCGACGAGTCTTACAGGTAAATTTTAATTGACAACGAGGGACTGGGTCATTTTATCTATGTACATTTTTTTAATGTTATCATCTACTTAGTTTAGATATTAAATGTTGCCTTCTTGCAGAAACGTTACATCTAGCACTGACTTGATAAATTGCAGGTAAACACTGTTCTTAATCGACGAGTCTTACAGGTAAATTTTAATTGACAACGAGGGACTGGGTCATTTTATCTATGTACATTTTTTTAATGTTATCATCTACTTAGTTTAGATATTAAATGTTGCCTTCTTGCAGAAACGTTACATCTAGCACTAACTTGATAAATTGCAGGTAAACACTGTTCTTAATCGACGAGTCTTACAGGTAAATTTTAATTGACAACGAGGGACTGGGTCATTTTATCTATGTACATTTTTTTAATGTTATCATCTACTTAGTTTAGATATTAAATGTTGCCTTCTTGCAGAAACGTTACATCTAGCACTGACTTGATAAATTGCAGGTAAACACTGTTCTTAATCGACGAGTCTTATAGGTAAATTTTAATTGACAACGAGGGACTGGGTCATTTTATCTATGTACATTTTTTTAATGTTATCATCTACTTAGTTTAGATATTAAATGTTGCCTTCTTGCAGAAACGTTACATCTAGCACTGACTTGATAAATTGCAGGTAAACACTGTTCTGATGATATTAAGTGCACTTCATCTATGATTCGGTCTCTTAATTGCTCTCTTGAGTTGATTTACACCGAATAAACTTCCTGCTTCAAGGTTCCCCATGTGAAGAAACCAATTAATAGAATTCAAAATCTTTGCATGATTTTGAAGTAATGAATTCTGCAATATTTGAAGATGGTACGGGTGGCGATTATCACCTTTCAATGTCCGTCATATTGCCTAGTGCGATATTCCTAATGCAGGCGTTGGACTCAATTTCTTCACCTCTTAATACTGCCTGGAATTGGTCGCCTTCATTATGAAGTAAGAATCACCCAGTATCTAGTAGTCTATTAAATTTAACAAAAATACTAGTCGATTAAGCAGTCTTCTATTTGTGAATCGGCGCGCATACTCTCGCACCGCTTCTGAAGTTACCGTTGCAGAAACCTTACACGAAAACTATATCAGAGTCAAGAGATCGAATTTAGTAATTGTTTTCTTGAAACAATTCGCAATGGTAATTTTTTCTATTAAAATTTGAAAAAAAAAAAAAAAATAAGAACAAAAATGAAAACTTGTTTCTTTTCTTTTTTTGCGATTTTCTTCAAAACGAAGCAAAAAGGAGCAAATCTCTGAAGGACTTTTTTTCATAGTTTTTTGGTCCCCAACACGCTCCTGACGTTTTGCCATTTAAAATCGGGACATCCTGTATAATTGGGTTTTCCCATAGCCTGTGATATTTGGTAGGACTAACTTTTGGGTTAAGAGCTTAGTACTGACCACGATATCTCCCTAGTGTGCCTCTCTTATCCTTTCAGTCTGAATAACTGCTTTGTTATTATTATTAGCGGAATCTAATCTCAAGGGAACTCAGAGTATTAGGTACTGTTACATATGTTGGTGTTAACCTTTGATAAAACAAATGTTAAAAAGTTCAGTATGTTATGAGTTGTGAATACCGGTGCATATATATATATATATATATATATATATATATATATATATATATATATGCACCGGTTTTAATGCAGTATCGTCGAACACCGCACTCGGCTACACAAATCTCACCATACGAACTGATGTTTGGCAGGAAGATGAGAACCCTCCTGACGACGGTACAGGAAACCCCAACGAATAATCAAGGTTCGAGTAATGACGAACAAACTGTTAGGAAATTCGAGCCCGGCGATCCAGTTCAAGTTCGCATTTACGAAGCGAAGGGAGAAAAATGGACTTTTGGGAAAATCTTAAAAAGATGTGGACTACTCCACTATATTATTGAAGTGGGAAAAAAGCTGCTTCGGCGACACATCGACCAGATACGGGCTACCCGAGTTGATTTTGGATTTGGATTTGGGTTTCAGGGCAAACAACTTTGAGGTTCTCATTGCCCGATTTTTTTTTTTCTTTAGATGATATTTAGTGTTTGGTATAATTTGTTTTGTAATATGAGAAAAAATGTTGTGATGTTGGATTGTTTTACGTTTATTTATTATTTACTATTTAACCATTATTATATCATTATTTCTCCATTTTAAATTTCATTTAAGCTATTCTATACACAACCTTACATACTAATATATACACATTATTATCTTCTATTTTCATGCAATTTATTTTATTATTATTATTTTTTTTTTTTTTATTTTTTTTTTTCCTACCCAAGTTGAAAAACTGGAAGAGCAGAAGAGGAATCCTTTCTGGCAACTGTCGGGGTCAGCACCAGACCGTCAAGATTATGGTGACACCAGAGCTGAGATGGAGGAGGACAGAGTCCAAGAAAACTACCCAGCTGAGGAACAGCCAGTGGTGCAGGAGGAGGAGGACCAGCAACCTCTGCCACCACCACCGAGGAGGTCAGGGAGGAGAAGGAGGCCACCTAATCGGCTGGACTTATAACGGGGGGAGGTGTTACATATGTTTGTGTTAACCTTTGATAAAACAAATGTTAAAAAGTTCAGTATGTTATGAGTTGTGAATAAAGAGTATTATGAATTACTATATTCAAATAAATTATAAATAATAAGTACATAAAAGGTACCAACTCTTGATATACTTCTCGGTATTTGCTTGCCGGAAATTCTTATCGTTCGGCACCGAGATATCAATCATATCAGCAGTCTTGTTCTGCTTATCGATGTTGAGAATATCTGGTTAATTTTAGTGACCAGCTCGGTTCGTTATGATAGTTTCGTCGATTGAATTTTAAGTCCATGTTTCTCCAAAGGACTTTGGCAACAATACGGTACCTTCTTATCCATTATTCTGAATCTTTATGAAAGAGCTTGATGATCTTGGGGCGATGATCAAAAGGTAATCGGAGCACAAACATTTTATTATTGCTGTTTGTTATTTATATATTTTATTTTCATTTTTGAATTCACCTGCAATTTAACAGTATTTCTATCAAGTTAAAATGCAAATATATGACTTCATGCAAATATATGAAGGTTTCTAGATCTATTTTTTGGGCGATAACGTAGACCAGTTTCAAAACAAATGGAAAACTAGATTTTTTATACGTTTGACAGCCCTCCAGATCATTCTAACACGTTAACGTGATTTGACCAACTCCTAGGAATCGGTCCAAAAAGAATTGCAAGGATGACGTATGAAATCTATGTGGAAGGGAATAGACCAAGAGGAAGACCCGGAAGGAACGTGCTCGCAAGGTGTTTAGGAAACGAGAAATGGATTGGCGGATGATGAGGTTGGTTCAGAAGAGGAGGAATAACAGTATCTACAGCAGCAGATAGGAAAGCCCCTGATGAGGTGCGAATAAAGCACGAAACATGTCGGTTCAAGATTTCAAATAAAGTACTTGAACAGAACGAATGGTGTACTACTTTATGGACCCCCTGCCAAAGAAATAAATAAGAAGAAGTTAAACATATATATATATATATATATATATATATATATATATATATATATATATATATATATATATATGAGAGAGAGAACCCTAAATCGAAATGTCACAGTATTGTGGCAAATCTAGTGAGAATAATATATCGCCAAGGATTTCCGGCAAGTCTGGTTCGCTCCATTCAAGCAGAACAAATTTGGGAGTCATCGATTGAACCCATGGAGTGTAACACAGATTGACACGCCAGTCATATTCAAATCATATGTAAAATCACACATAAATCACAATAAGAGATTGCATGCACAAAATTATTTATGAGGTCAATAGAATTTTATGTGAAATTACAATGCTTCTGTTGTCAAATTATTAACAGGAGCCACACAAATATTCAAAAAATAAGTTATACTTTCGGAGAGACTAAAATTATCCTTCCCAACCCAGAAGTGGCTGTCCTAAGACATTAACTTATTTAGTGCGGATTATTAATGTCTAATGATTTATTTTGTGATAACGGCTGATAAATAAAATAACTTGATGATATTTAATCACCCGTGTACAATTTATGTTTTGTTTTTTTTTAAGGCGTGCCAACCTGGAATATATAACGTATTTCTTTTGAGTTTCTTAATTGGGTAGGTCAGCTTTTGAATTTTATTCAATTATTTCATAATGTCACTATTTATTATTGATTCTAGTTTATATGGTTGACTTAAATTACTTGAAATGTACTTTCGACTGGAAGTTATAAATACAAACACACACAAAAGCGCGCGAACCTACACACACAAACATATGTACACAGGCACTCATAAAGTCACACCTTCTTTTACAGCTCTTTTCGCTAAGGCATCGACCTCCTCGTTCTCTTTAATTCCGCAGTGGCCGGGGACCAAAAGAACTGTTTTACTGTGCAGTTCTGCTATGGTTTCATGATCAGTGGAAGGCTTGAGAATGGATTCCTCTAAGCAAGAATGCTGTTCCTTAAAAAATACTTTTTTCATAAATTTAATTTAGTGTATCAATAATTTTGACTCAACACTTATGTATATATGGATTTATAATATTTATAGTTACTATTTAACGATTTATTTGTTGATGTTACCTACTGGCGAATAGAATAAATTATTGCTGACTAATTATCTCTCCTGTGCCATTTACATTATTTTTACCGATATGGTGCTCCTTAAATAACACGCTCTTCAATATAGCAATGAACTCTGTATGTGAGTTCATACCTCAGGACGTGAGTTATTGTTTATTTGCAGACGATTTATAAATTTATAATGCATCCTGCAGTTATGAATCAGCTTGTGATAAAATACAACTCACATTAGAGAAATTGGAGCAGTGGGAGAGTAATACAGGTTTCAGACTTTCCACTGAAAAGTCTAGATGTGTATTATTCACAAAGAGAAGAAGCTGTCAAGATCCTAACCTGACATTACACAACTCCACAATACAGAACAGCTACAACATCAAAATTCTAGGGCTGACATTTCATAAGAAGCTAACATGGATTCCCCACTTTAAAGATCTTGTCCTTAGATGCAAGAGATTATTAAATCTGCTAAGAATTCTAAGCAACACTAAGTGGGGAGCGGACAGATGCTCTATGCTCAAGTTTTACCGTGCCTATACCAGGTCATTACTGGACTACGGCTGTGTAGCATACTCATCGGCCCGCGACGGTGCTCTTAAAATGTTAGACCCCATCCACAATACAGTACTTCGCCTGGCAACGGGAGCGTTAATTAGCAGTATTTATGTAGAAGCAGGTGAATTTCCATTAAAATATAGAAGAGAGACGTTATGCATAAAGTACAACCTAAAGCATAAGTATTTGAATTTTACCTGCACAAATATGGCTCTTAATAATCCATTCTACAATAAATATATACAAGAGCGTACAAGACCAAGACCTCTCATTGTCAGGTATGAAGAATACACCAAAAACATACCCGATACCAATACACCTTTACATACGAACTTATTACTGGAGATTCCTCCTTGGAAAATACAAAATGTGGAAATAGACACTACTTTGACAAACTACAAAAAATCAGACGAAACATCAAGACACATTTATAAACTACTTTTCAAGGAAATCCTCAACAATAACCCTGACAGCCTCTTCTCTTTCAGCGATGGCTCTCGGACTGAGCATGGAACCGGTGCTGCTGCTATTGTAGGGGGAAAGGTCTTCCAACTGAAACTAGCAACTGTCTCTAGTTCATATTCTGCTGAGCTTCAGGCCATGCTTTTAGCTTTAAGGGGTATAGAACAAACAGAGTTGGAAAACATTATTTTGTTTACAGACTCTTTGAGTTCATTGAAAACATTACATAATACATACAATACACACCCTTTGGCCACAAAAATTCTATATGAAATTAAACGACTTCGAAATTTGAACAAGTACATAACACTAGTATGGCTACCAGGACATGTGGACATTCCTCAAAGCACAGATGTTGACCGACAAGCCAAGCACTACAGACCGACAAGTTAGCCACTGCACTACAGAATATAGAAATACATGAGACTACATACGAAGATCTAACCTCACATTGCAGAAAACATATACTAATGCAGTGGCAGACAGAATGGAACAACATAAACGACAATAAACTGTGACAAATTAAACATACAGTAGAAGATTGGCCATCCAGTAATAGAAATAATCGGAGAGAAGAGGTAGTTTTAACCCGACTCCGAATTGGCCATTCTCTACTTACTCACGGACACCTAATGACCAAAAGAGACGTACCGATTTGTAGAGAGTGTAACGAAGTACTAACCATAAGACATTTACTTACAGACTGCAGAGAACGAGAATATTTACACAAACCTACCGACCTTACAGTACTTCTGACTGATGGTAGCCATTACTTGGACACAATATTTATACACTTACATAACACTGGTACATATCACGAGATTCAACTAAAATACGCTTTTATTGTTTTTTAAATTATTATTTCTTTCTCTATTTATTTATTATTTTGTAACGTTTTATTTTTATCTAAATTTATTCACCTTATACTTTCTCCAAAATTGTATTAATGATTATTATAATTTATTCTATATTTAGTTATTATATTTACTAAAACTCTCGACGTTTAAAAGCTGACGTTTCCATACATATCTTCATATTTGCGAATCGCCATCACTGCGATCAAGCAACATAAATAACAATAATTTGCTAATCGTCTCCGTTACGATCAAGCAATAAATAAATAATCTCCTTAAAAAGTGTTTTTTTTTTCAAAATGAACTTAGTCTATTAATACTTTTTCATGCAGAGAAATGTGCTTAGTTATGCAGCTCCAGCGTGACAGACTTTTACGACCTTCTATTATTTTGCCCAGTAACATAAAACAAATTAATTGTTCCGATCAGGCATAATATACTATATTTTGAATCACATAAAAAACAATGTTATAATCCATCATAAATATGCAATGTTTTATTTTTGTGGGATTTATGCAAATTTATGTAATACTATTACAAAGAGGCTTTTCATAATCTCCAAATCCTACCTGATCCCCTAGCTTCTAGGATTAGGCAGACTAGCTTTCCAAACAATCTTCTAGCATCAGCTGTTCGGTGTCTTCCTCTGCATAGGTAACGAGAGACTGTTGTTCTCTGGGTAGGGTTGAGGTTTAGTAGAAGTGAAGTACTAGGCTATGATTACCCTAGGAGAAAGAAGAAAAGCTTTATTCACAAATAAATAAATAAAGATTGCTGCCCAAGTCTATTGGGTTGCTACACAGACAGCCTGCTAATCATTCTAACGAAGATTGCTGCCCAAGTCTATTGGGTTGCTACACACACAGCCTGCTAATCATTCTAACGAAGATTCCTGCCCAAGTCTATTGGGTTGCTACACACACAGCCTGCTAATCATTCTAACGAAGATTGCTGCCCAAGTCTATTGGGTTGCTACACGCACAGCCTGCTAATCATTCTAACGAAGATTGCTGCCCAAGTCTATTGGGTTGCTACACACACAGCCTGCTAATCATTCTTTCGAAAATGTATTTAATTAATTTTGGGAATGCTCTCTAATTCAATTTACAGTAATAATTTAAAATTAAATTTTTGATTGAAATATCTCCAAAAGAGAAGTCAAAATCTTTTTTAAATTAATCAATTTGAAGTCAATTTTATAACCATTGCTGAGTATTACTGCGATAAAACAGTAGTGCAAACTAATTGGTTTATGTAATAAATGTACAATTTATTACAAGAAATTAATAACAGTTTTTTTATTTTATTTAATTCCTAAACAATATTTTAATTTAAAAGCACAATTGGTTTGATCCATTCCTCACACCTTAATATGTCCTTTATTTATATCATCATTTTACAACATTTCGGCCTTCAGGCCATTTTCAACATCTTATTTCTAGCAGCCTCTTTTTCGGGGAAAAAAGGATAATTTAAAAAAATTCCGACTCGCAGGAACTGCCTCATCTTAGCGCGGTTCCGTTCTTATCCCTAGTCTAATTTCGAAAGATTAAAATAGAATCAGTTATTATTTTGTTGAGAGGAGATCGTTGACCGTTGATGATGCAAGGTAGGGATTGTCCGGGTTCGGTCACTGCTACTTAATAATACATACCCCATATGTGTATGTATGTGGGCATATATATGTACATATGTGTGCGTGTATATGTGTATGTGTATATGCATAAATATAAATATATATATATATATATATATATATATATATAAATATATATATATATATATATATATATATATATTATATGTATATATATATATATATATATATATATATATATATATGTTAGGTATATTTACATAGATATGTGCATATATTAGTGTTAAATATGTCCTACTTGTATTTACAGCCCTGATGAAGACTTGAAGTTCAAGCCGAAACGTCGGCACAATAAAACCATTTTTACGATAAAAGTAGCAGTGACCGAACCCCGACAGTTATTGTTTTGGTTCCAACAGTCTTGAAAGGTAGGATTTACAATCTTACCTGGAAGGGTCTTGGAATCTTGGAACTCTATATTTCTAACAATAAATTGTTTTTGTTATTTTACTAAACCTGTTTTATTTTCGAATACATTATCCAACTATAAGCAATTAAAAAATAACAAGGAATAAAAAACAGACAAAAAGAACAGTTCGAATAAGCGAAATCAATTACTTTAAAGCTTTAAGCTCTTATTTCTCCGATTGTCATCGCCTAATCAAAACTTTCATTAGAACCTTTTATGTAGAGCATTTAATAAGCTTTCTAATGGTATTCTTCCGTTTACCAAGATTTTCAACCGTTTTCGAGATATTAATTAAAGTTCCCAAAATTTACATTATTTCTAGCAACAGAAAATTGGTCTCATTTTTCATATCCTGTTTTACACACAAAATTTTCCCAACATAAGAAATTACAAAAATAAAAAGCAATAAAAAACAAAGGGAAAGAGACAAACATTACAAAAAGAACGACGAAACCCCGTTCTTAAGAACAAAACAGACGTATTTGAAGTTTTAAGCACTTATTTCTCCGATTGATATTACCTAATCAAAAATAGTTTTAGAATATTTTTTGTACAGAATTTAGAAAGCTTTCAAATAGTTTCTATCCACTTACCACGATTTCCCAACCGTGTTCGAGATATTAATAAAAGTATACGAAGTTCCCAAAACTTTTCTTGTCTGTTCATAAAATATTTTATTCTAACCCTTCCTTAACTCCAAACGTAACAAAACTTTCAACATATTAGTTTTAATGAAAGTAGAACATGCAGATAATGTTTCAACTGAATCCCGTGATTCTAAGTACCCAAACCAAAAACGGCATTCAAAAATTATTTTTCCAATTTCCTCGAAAACGGTTAAAGCTATCGCCTTGAAAATGGTTCCATTCGTTTTCCTAGCCCAAGAAGCCTATAAAAAGAGTACTTACAAGCTTATGAACTCAAAAACTTAAGCGTTACGAGTTTTTTTGCGCGAATTTCGCCCCAAATGCCATCTTCCAGTGGGCGGATTTTGCTGGTTAACGAACTTGACCTTTCAAATTGGACGACGGATTTTTGTACCAAATTTCATCAAAATCGGACCATCAGGGAAGCCAGAAATGAGCGAACATACAAATATATATATATATATATATATATATATATATATATATATATATATATATATATATATATACATATATATATATATATATATATGTACAAATTTGAACTACCATCATTTTCGGTTTCCAGAGGTTCTGAAACGCAAAATTTTCTAGTCGGCACTTCCGGATTGTTTCATTGTATCAACCCTATAAGCGGGGTTCCTCCCTATGAGGGAGGGAGGAACCGCGCTAAAAGACAAATATTTTAATTATTATACTGATTTCTAATTAGATTAAAATCTCTTTCCCAATGAACATTTTTTTTTAATTCAGAAAACGCAAATTAACAATTCTGAAGAGACATATACGAACATATGTCTGAAAACTACTGGGAAAAATATTTCAGTGTATTGGAAAATAATTTTAAGTTACCTTGATAAATTTATCACATGTGGTTCATTTCAGTTCAATATTATTATTATTTTATTTTTTTGGTGCTCCACATATCTATTATAAACAGTGTATATAAATATCTAAATATTTATTTGTATAGAGGTTGAATTGAGTTAATCTATTTGAAATTTAAACAATGTATTCATAAGAAATAATATTTATATATATGCTAAACCGTCCGCCAACCGGAGTTTTGAATAATTTTAAAGCTGAAACATAAAATTAACATTTTCTTTAAACCCTCCAGCAGTCGCGCTTGCACACTGATTATTCCACAGCCAACATTTCATATTGTAAGAAATTACCGGTGTTCCCTACGGCCCAAGAAACCTTTGGTACGCCAAGGAACAATCCTACCACGCCTGCTGTGACGACTGGTGTTCTACCCTCTCACGCCTTCCTCAGTTTCAGCTTATAAACCGTTCGAAGAGCTTGTTGGCGCACGCACTGCTCTGCACGATCAATGCAAGAATCTTGCATTTCAGCTGACGAATGAACATTTGCAGTCCAGAGCAAGCATTCCGTCACTTCCTTCCGATAAAAAACAATTTTTGTCAAAAAAAATGGAAAAACCACCTCCGAATAAAAAGAAAGGGCGATGTCATGTTTTTAGACGACAAAAAAATATAAACACCAAAATAACGCGTAATACATGTAATAAATTTACATGTAAAGCTTTGACCAATTTTCATTAAATCCAATAAAAAGGGGCAGGTCACAGATTCGTCTGAATAGATCGTAAGATCTTCAAGGATGAAGGCCTCCGTCACCATCTTTGGCCGACGGACCATCTTTGGGTCTCTCGGACTCAGAATCCGCCAGTTCCTAACTCCTAGCTTTTGTAACCTCCATGTCATTTATCCATCTTTGTCTGGGCCATCCTGTTGAACGACAAAACATCTTTTTCGGTAGTCTATTAAGATAAATCCTTTCTAAACGGCTCAGCCATCTTAACCTGCATTTCGTAAAAGTGCACAAGATATCGGACTCTTTCAAGATTTTCCTTTCTCAAACCAGTAGGGTTTTACTGTTTTCCTTGCTCAGAGTGCACGCCTGGCTTTTATACACCACAACAAGCCTTATTATTGTCTTATACGCCACAAGTTTTAACTTCTGGAAAGTTTCTAAAAAATATATATCTGTTAAATGAGTACAAACAGGAATTTTAATAAGAATATCATTGACGGAGCTCTCAAAAACTACCTGCAAGAAGTTATAGTGTAACCAATAGTGAAATAAGTTCCTTCCTCATCACTTAAGTTCCGTCACCAATGACATAAGCCATCTGTTTGGAAAGAAGCCTTCACTATGGGAGAATGAGCGACTGCTTTAAGGGATAGACCAAACCACCTGAGTGCCTTATTAGGTAAAGTGCTTCGCCTTTAAGGGTCTCCTTCGAATACCACGGAGAAAGCAGCAGAAATTCAATATAGTCTCTCTCTGAGTTATCCCTAGTCTCTACTTAGCTGTAAAGGTCATGGATTCAAGGTCATCCTCGACAATGGAAGGTCTGTAAGGTGATTTCTAGGGCTCCTTGGGTAAAGCAAAAAGGAAAGGCATAAAAGAACCACAGCTGTTCCATCAAGCTTACTAAAAAGTCAATAGCGGCGATCATCCTCACAAGACGTGAATAAATATCAGGGAGAATCCACTTTCTAATCCGAATATTTATGACCAATCTACTATATATATAGTAGATTGGACAAATATATATATTTGTCCAATACCACTCACTCACTGACCTATCATCGCCCAGCCCAAACCACTTGACAGAAAACTTTTGCATGGACACTCCCTTTGGAACTTAAACACTCGCTAAGAAAGAATTTTTTAATATTCAAATTTTTAAGAATTTTAGAGGGGTTTGAATTTTTATTTGGCAGACAAGCCAAGGCATCAAGTGTTTCTAGAACGATAACAGCAGGTCAGCTGTAAGAGAACTGCATTTATTTCGTAATATTATTTCTATTTGAGCTTCATTAAGACTACAATAGCAGACCTTGAATTACTGGAAATAAACGGTGATTTTCTCCCTCATAGAGTTTACGCTATACCTGGTGATGGTCCATCCAAGGTAATATTATCCCGAACCCTTAAACTCCTGTAACTGGTAACCTATAGATAACGGGTTATCTCTAGGTTATCTGATTCTTGACACCGGAACGCCCCAATGTCCGGAAACATTATGCTTTCATTAATTGATGAATAACATATAGCATAACGGAAACCGTGATATAATAAACTGCAAAAAATTATATACATAGTAGCGTTAATTTTGATGTTACATTATTTAATAGTCGGAGAGCCAGTAACCGCACGTTTCATGAAGTGTTTTATGCACCTTGAAATTTTGCTATCATGTACCTCTTGGGTTCATAAGAAGGTATAAATGTATGTGTTTCCTGGACAAACCTTGGAGCAGCAGGTACTGCGCATAGAGGAAAGTTGCAAAACAATATCGCCCAAAAATAGAGTTTTATTCAGAAGCTTACTATCATTAATGTAAAATAACGTAATTCTACAATGAATAATAAATGAGGCAGACACTTTTAAGGGGTTTAAACTGAAAAAAAAAAAAAAAAAAAAAAAAAAGAAAGTACCTAGTATTTATTTTTAATATTAAATGAAGTTCTTTATTCACGCTGCAATTTAAACAGCGTCTTTAATAAACAAATAATTAAAAAAGGGCAGACACTTTAGTGGGGTTTAATTATCAGGAAACATGAAAATAAATGTTGCCTATGATAGACTGCAAGGCACTGCGTGTAACCGTAAGAGTGAATGAGAGCACCGCGTATTTGTGGTTCTTCTCTGCTCTTTCATTGGTTCTTGCTCACATGATCTTGATCAGCTGTCCCGGTTTAAATGGCAGCTTGAATAAAACTCTCTTTAATATTACAATAAAAACAATTAATTTTTCTTTTTTTTACATGTTATACCCATTAAAAGTGTCTGCCTTATTTATTATTCATTGTAAAATTGTATTAATTTTACATTAAAGATAGTTTTTTTCTGAATAAAACTCTATTTTTGGGCAATATTGATTTGCACCTTTTCCCTATGCGCACTACCTGGTGTTCCAAGGTACGTCCAGGAAACACATATATACCTTCTTATGAACCCAAGAGGTACATTATAGCAAAATTTCAAGGACACACTTTATGAAACGTGCGGTTACTGGCTCTCGGACTATAAAGTAATAAAATAACTGCTTCTGCCTGAGGTATATTCTCTTTTTTGTCAAATGTGATATAGGTATCACGCAACCTTCTCAGGGGCATTAAAAACATTTTTGTGTGGTCCACTCGCCTCTCATATTAAGACCAATAAGGTGCTTAGTGGCGCACACATGAGGACCCCAGAGGTCAAGCGGTCTAGGTAACAAACTCAATGTTTCGAGGAAAATGCAGTCAAAGTTGAACATATCGTCAATATCGTGTTAAACTATTGAATATGAAAAATCTCGTTTTTTTAGATTCGAGACTTTGCTCTTGGATTGTGGACGATACGGCTTGTCGTAAACTGTCAGAATTTTAACTCCTTTAGAATAGCCGTTTATGCCTTAAATAAAGTATCGAATAAGGCCATTTTTCAATATATTTCTTCATCAATGTATCGAATATGTTCGTTTGCTAGTTTTTTCCGATTTTCAGTTTCGATAGTTTGGCAAACACTAGATTTTTACAGTTCCGATCATACTAGACGAACCTCAGGTCCTTAGCTGTTTATTATCGATAATACATAATAGGTATTGCATCCGGTTTATGATTAATATACAAAAAGAAATGGAGAATCCGCACATATACCCCTTAACTTCCTTCTAGAATTAATATTACAAATATGAAAATGCTCAAGAGAACACAAGCTAGGTGGCAGCAACTGTCATGAAAATCACTTGGATCTCTTCACCACCCACAAGATTACGGTGTTCACAACCCATTCCTGTATCTAACTCTTTTTTTTTTTTTTTTTTTTTTTTTAAAAGTCACTTAGACCCCTTGACTTCTGGGGACCTCATATACAGAGTCTCAGATGGCAGAAAAATTGGATACTTGGCATAGATTAAAATAGGCCATTTCGGATGCTTTTTTCTATTTCCAATAAAGTCCAAAAATGAAAGTTATTAGTTATACAGACTAAAATAATAATCAATTAATTAATTCAAAATGAAACAATAAAACCAACGTACCACACGTAAACGGACTCATATTTAAATTTGTATCATCTTGTACGAAGACTTATTTTTCGTCTGCCCTAGCCTGCTTCATTTATTTCTCTTATATAAATGAATATTCTTATCGTTTTTGACAACTTTTTGAATAACATATTTTTAAATTACCATTTCCTCATAGCATACATTCCAAGCGTTTAACCCAGACTTCCAATCATGGCGAACTCGGAGCCAAACTATTAGCAACTGGGAGCTCTCAAGTTACCTACCGAGTTCTCTGAATAGAAGCCAGATGTTTATTTATTCGAACCCTGAATAAACTATGTTCCATTCGTCAGTGAATAAAGCCCTCACCGCATGTCGGCTTTTATTCAGAAGCCTCTGACGCTATATAATACCTGGGCTTTAGGGCAGGCCAACCTACATAATGACAAAAATATTTTAGCACTCAGCATTAATAACAGCTTGGAATTTCAAATGAATTCCCCCAGCTTAAAGAAGGGCTCCTCATTAATTTTGTCATTAGTTTTAAATTTTAATTAATGTAAACATTTATACTAATTTCTTGTATATAAATTTGCTTCAATCCATCTTTTCATTAAGGACTGTAATGTCAAAAGGAAAGAGATAATTTTGATATACAATATTCAGTTTATTTATCAACTCCGTGACTTCCAAAGTGCCGGATTCTGGCGCAGGAGATGCCTGCTCGAATCCAGATTTTAGTAAATTGGCTAGCTGGACAAATTCTTTGCTCCAAGTGACTATATCTAATGGCCAGAGTTTTTATTTCCCACTCTCCCAAAAAAATTATTATATACACAGAGAGCTCCAGAGCCAACGGATTGGAGCCTGGAGCTGGACTTGAAACTGCACCTTATCCTACACTTTCATACTAGAAGGGTCTGTGACAATTTACAAATGGGGACACTTAAGCCTACTTATTGTAAGGTGCTAAATCTAGGGGGTGTCAGGGCTGAAAACTAACATGTTCTAGGTAGCTGGTAACAGCTTATTAAATCTTCAATAGTTTCGTATTTTAATTACATTTTTGTTGTGAAAACGTTTCGGCTATAAGCCATTTTCAATCCAATTGTCTGTGAAATACAATTAATTATACTGGTTATGATATTAAGTTAAAATATAAACAATTAATAAATATAAAAATTAGAGTATACTAATGTATCAACAACTGACCTGTATGATTTTGCATTATTTACAAGCACATAATCTGAAGATATAATGTATATATAAAAAAATAATGTAAAATCATACAGGTCAGTTGTTGGTACTAATTTTTATGTTTATTATTTGTTCATATTTTAACTTAATATCCTAACCAGTATAATTAATTGTATTTCACAGACAATTGGATTGAAAATGGCTTTTAGCCGAAACGTTCCCACAACAAAAATGTAATTAAAATACAAAACTATTGAAGACTTAATAAGCTGTAACCAACTACCTATAATACATATATATATATCCGAACACGTGGTCTAACATTCAGGTAGACCCGCCCCAATATATATATATATATATATATATATATATATATTGGGGCGGGTCTACCTGAATGTTAGACCACTCGACTCATTTTCCGGAGAACCCGAATTCGAAACTCGGACATATACTAAAGATTTAATCATCTAGTGTCGTCATTAGAAGATCGGAACCGAGTTCCCAAACCCTCTCTTGGCTCACCCGGGTTATAATGAGAACCAGCAAAGGGGTATATCAGGCGTCCGGAGTATACTGACAACACATTGTCCCTACTCTGCTATTTCGTCATGAAACAGATCTCCAGTGGTGTTTCGTTTTTTAAAAATTTTCCAAGGGAGGTTGCTTTTGATGGAACAATCATGAAAGTATTTTTTCAAGCACTGTCGGGCATGGACAGTACCAGAATGAGTGACGTCCATTACAAAAGGGTGGCAACCTGTAGGCAGCCCGGCGCTAATAGCCCAGACTTATTATTTACTTATTATTTAAACGCCCTTAAATAATGATAAACTCCGTCACGGAGGAGCTGCATAACTAAGCACTTTCCTCAGAATTTTTGTAGTGTAGACAACTGAATAATTTGCTGTAAATAACCTATATAAATAAAATAAAAACGTGAATAGTTCTGCTCATTTACATTTCTTATGAGAACTGTTAAATTATTAATTTTGTAAATAATTTGCTTCCTGAGTTATGTTAATACATGATACTGTACTACATAATAAATACACAAAAACTTCATATTCCGTCTTTTGATCTGACGCAGGAACAGGATACAGTCCCATTAGTGGGAGATAGCGCTCCTCGCGGCGGCTTTGGGAACCTACGTCTGGCGGGCTAATTGAAAAAGAGTTTAAAGTTAACCCTTCTTTCCGATAGACCGATTTACTTCATTTTACAACACTTCTTTCTCATGAGATACCCACGACGTATACCGCGTTTCGTTACAATACAGCAGATATTACGACCGGTATGAGTATATTAGTACTTTAGGTCCGGAGTAACCCCCCCCCCCTCCAAATAACCCGATTTAGTTTATTTTTACAACCCATTTTTCTCTGTTGATTACGACCACGGCTGGTAGTGGCAAATTGGTAATGTGGGTCCGGAGTAAACCCCCCCCCCCTCCTAATGAACCGATTTAGTTTATTTTTACAACGTATTTCTCTCTTTAGATCAACATAACGAATACCGAGTTTCGTTGAAATATAACAAAAACTACGGCTGGCATGGTCAAATTAGTGTTTTGGGTCCGGGGTAACCCCCCCCCCCCTCCCGGTGGACCGATTTTGGTGGTTAACGAACTCGTACAATCGTTTGCTAATTGAACGCTATACGTTTGCTAATGTCACGTTTCGTGAAGAAAAAACAAAAACTCTGGCCGCTATCGTGTTAACAGACAAATATATATATATATATATATATATATATATATATATATATATATATATATATATGCATATATATATATATATATATATATATAGATATATATAAATTTTAACGGGGGTCATTTTCGGTGTCTACTAGGTAGGATCGATAAAGATTTGAAGAAATTTTTCAAAAATTCCGTCATGAGTCCAACCTCAATAGCTACTTTCCTTCGGAGGAAAGTGCTAAAAAAGGGGCAGGTCACAGATTCGTCTGAATAGATCGTAAGATCTTCAAGGATGAAGGCCTCCGTCACCATCTTTGGCCGACGGACCATCTTTGGGTCTCTCGGACTCAGAATCCGCTAGTTCCTAACTCCTAGCTTTTGTAACCTCCATGTCATTTATCCATCTTTGTCTGGGCCATCCTGTTGAACGACAAAACATCTTTTTCGGTATTTTATTAAGATAAATCCTTTCTAAACGGCTCAGCCATCTTAACCCTTTATAGGGCAAACTTAGCAAGCAATGCAAAATATCTTTTCGACCTGTGAATATATTCTTTTAGTTGATTATTATTTATTTCTATTGTTGTTTTGTGAAAAAAAAATTTTGTCTAGGAAATATTAGGCCGGTACACCATATGTACCAGTGCCCGTTTGGGAAACTGCCAACTGTAAGAGCACTCAAACAGTCACTGGTACATATGGTGTACCGCTACTGATCAGATGAACTTAAAATACCCATTTATTGTTGGTAATGATAAATAAAACATTGTTAACTTTTACTTGAAATTTTGCTATCATGTACCTCTTGGGTTCATAAGAAGGTATAAATGTATGTGTTTCCTGGACAAACCTTGGAGCAGCAGGTACTGCGCATAGAGGAAAGTTGCAAAACAATATCGCCCAAAAATAGAGTTTTATTCAGAAGCTTACTATCATTAATGTAAAATAACGTAATTCTACAATGAATAATAAATGAGGCAGACACTTTTAAGGGGTTTAAACTGAAAAAAAAAAAAAAAAAAAAAAAAAAGAAAGTACCTAGTATTTATTTTTAATATTAAATGAAGTTCTTTATTCACGCTGCAATTTAAACAGCGTCTTTAATAAACAAATAATTAAAAAAGGGCAGACACTTTAGTGGGGTTTAATTATCAGGAAACATGAAAATAAATGTTGCCTATGATAGACTGCAAGGCACTGCGTGTAACCGTAAGAGTGAATGAGAGCACCGCGTATTTGTGGTTCTTCTCTGCTCTTTCATTGGTTCTTGCTCACATGATCTTGATCAGCTGTCCCGGTTTAAATGGCAGCTTGAATAAAACTCTCTTTAATATTACAATAAAAACAATTAATTTTTCTTTTTTTTACATGTTATACCCATTAAAAGTGTCTGCCTTATTTATTATTCATTGTAAAATTGTATTAATTTTACATTAAAGATAGTTTTTTTCTGAATAAAACTCTATTTTTGGGCAATATTGATTTGCACCTTTTCCCTATGCGCACTACCTGGTGTTCCAAGGTACGTCCAGGAAACACATATATACCTTCTTATGAACCCAAGAGGTACATTATAGCAAAATTTCAAGGACACACTTTATGAAACGTGCGGTTACTGGCTCTCGGACTATAAAGTAATAAAATAACTGCTTCTGCCTGAGGTATATTCTCTTTTTTGTCAAATGTGATATAGGTATCACGCAACCTTCTCAGGGGCATTAAAAACATTTTTGTGTGGTCCACTCGCCTCTCATATTAAGACCAATAAGGTGCTTAGTGGCGCACACATGAGGACCCCAGAGGTCAAGCGGTCTAGGTAACAAACTCAATGTTTCGAGGAAAATGCAGTCAAAGTTGAACATATCGTCAATATCGTGTTAAACTATTGAATATGAAAAATCTCGTTTTTTTAGATTCGAGACTTTGCTCTTGGATTGTGGACGATACGGCTTGTCGTAAACTGTCAGAATTTTAACTCCTTTAGAATAGCCGTTTATGCCTTAAATAAAGTATCGAATAAGGCCATTTTTCAATATATTTCTTCATCAATGTATCGAATATGTTCGTTTGCTAGTTTTTTCCGATTTTCAGTTTCGATAGTTTGGCAAACACTAGATTTTTACAGTTCCGATCATACTAGACGAACCTCAGGTCCTTAGCTGTTTATTATCGATAATACATAATAGGTATTGCATCCGGTTTATGATTAATATACAAAAAGAAATGGAGAATCCGCACATATACCCCTTAACTTCCTTCTAGAATTAATATTACAAATATGAAAATGCTCAAGAGAACACAAGCTAGGTGGCAGCAACTGTCATGAAAATCACTTGGATCTCTTCACCACCCACAAGATTACGGTGTTCACAACCCATTCCTGTATCTAACTCATTTTTTTTTTTTTTTTTTTTTAAAAAGTCACTTAGACCCCTTGACTTCTGGGGACCTCATATACAGAGTCTCAGATGGCAGAAAAATTGGATACTTGGCATAGATTAAAATAGGCCATTTCGGATGCTTTTTTCTATTTCCAATAAAGTCCAAAAATGAAAGTTATTAGTTATACAGACTAAAATAATAATCAATTAATTAATTCAAAATGAAACAATAAAACCAACGTACCACACGTAAACGGACTCATATTTAAATTTGTATCATCTTGTACGAAGACTTATTTTTCGTCTGCCCTAGCCTGCTTCATTTATTTCTCTTATATAAATGAATATTCTTATCGTTTTTGACAACTTTTTGAATAACATATTTTTAAATTACCATTTCCTCATAGCATACATTCCAAGCGTTTAACCCAGACTTCCAATCATGGCGAACTCGGAGCCAAACTATTAGCAACTGGGAGCTCTCAAGTTACCTACCGAGTTCTCTGAATAGAAGCCAGATGTTTATTTATTCGAACCCTGAATAAACTATGTTCCATTCGTCAGTGAATAAAGCCCTCACCGCATGTCGGCTTTTATTCAGAAGCCTCTGACGCTATATAATACCTGGGCTTTAGGGCAGGCCAACCTACATAATGACAAAAATATTTTAGCACTCAGCATTAATAACAGCTTGGAATTTCAAATGAATTCCCCCAGCTTAAAGAAGGGCTCCTCATTAATTTTGTCATTAGTTTTAAATTTTAATTAATGTAAACATTTATACTAATTTCTTGTATATAAATTTGCTTCAATCCATCTTTTCATTAAGGACTGTAATGTCAAAAGGAAAGAGATAATTTTGATATACAATATTCAGTTTATTTATCAACTCCGTGACTTCCAAAGTGCCGGATTCTGGCGCAGGAGATGCCTGCTCGAATCCAGATTTTAGTAAATTGGCTAGCTGGACAAATTCTTTGCTCCAAGTGACTATATCTAATGGCCAGAGTTTTTATTTCCCACTCTCCCAAAAAAATTATTATATACACAGAGAGCTCCAGAGCCAACGGATTGGAGCCTGGAGCTGGACTTGAAACTGCACCTTATCCTACACTTTCATACTAGAAGGGTCTGTGACAATTTACAAATGGGGACACTTAAGCCTACTTATTGTAAGGTGCTAAATCTAGGGGGTGTCAGGGCTGAAAACTAACATGTTCTAGGTAGCTGGTAACAGCTTATTAAATCTTCAATAGTTTCGTATTTTAATTACATTTTTGTTGTGAAAACGTTTCGGCTATAAGCCATTTTCAATCCAATTGTCTGTGAAATACAATTAATTATACTGGTTATGATATTAAGTTAAAATATAAACAATTAATAAATATAAAAATTAGAGTATACTAATGTATCAACAACTGACCTGTATGATTTTGCATTATTTACAAGCACATAATCTGAAGATATAATGTATATATAAAAAAATAATGTAAAATCATACAGGTCAGTTGTTGGTACTAATTTTTATGTTTATTATTTGTTCATATTTTAACTTAATATCCTAACCAGTATAATTAATTGTATTTCACAGACAATTGGATTGAAAATGGCTTTTAGCCGAAACGTTCCCACAACAAAAATGTAATTAAAATACAAAACTATTGAAGACTTAATAAGCTGTTACCAACTACCTATAATGCACATATATATATATATATATATATATATATATATATATATATATATATATATATATATATATATATATATATTGGGGCGGGTCTACCTGAATGTTAGACCACTCGACTCATTTTCCGGAGAACCCGAATTCGAAACTCGGACATATACTAAGGATTTAATCATCTAGTGTCGTCATTAGAAGATCGGAACCGAGTTCCCAAACCCTCTCTTGGCTCACCCGGGTTATAATGAGAACCAGCAAAGGGGTATATCAGGCGTCCGGAGTATACTGACAACACATTGTCCCTACTCTGCTATTTCGTCATGAAACAGATCTGCAGTGGTGTTTCGTTTTTTAAAAATTTTCCAAGGGAGGTTGCTTTTGATGGAACCATCATGAAAGTATTTTTTCAAGCACTGTCGGGCATGGACAGTACCAGAATGAGTGACGTCCATTACAAAAGGGTGGCAACCTGTAGGCAGCCCGGCGCTAATAGCCCAGACTTATTATTTACTTATTATTTAAACGCCCTTAAATAATGATAAACTCCGTCACGGAGGAGCTGCATAACTAAGCACTTTCCTCAGAATTTTTGTAGTGTAGACAACTGAACAATTTGCTGTAAATAACCTATATAAATAAAATAAAAACGTGAATAGTTCTGCTCATTTACATTTCTTATGAGAACTGTTAAATTATTAATTTTGTAAATAATTTGCTTCCTGAGTTATGTTAATACATGATACTGTACTACATAATAAATACACAAAAACTTCATATTCCGTCTTTTGATCTGACGCAGGAACAGGATACAGTCCCATTAGTGGGAGATAGCGCTCCTCGCGGCGGCTTTGGGAACCTACGTCTGGCGGGCTAATTGAAAAAGAGTTTAAAGTTAACCCTTCTTTCCGATAGACCGATTTACTTCATTTTACAACACTTCTTTCTCATGAGATGCCCACGACATATACCTCGTTTCGTTACAATACAGCAGAAATTACGACCGTTATGAGTATATTAGTACTTTAGGTCCGGAGTAACCCCCCCCCCCTCCAAATAACCCGATTTAGTTTATTTTTACAACCCATTTTTCTCTGTTGATTACGACCACGGCTGGTAGTGGCAAATTGGTAATGTGGGTCCGGAGTAAACCCCCCCCCCTCCTAATGAACCGATTTAGTTTATTTTTACAACGTATTTCTCTCTTTAGATCAACATAACGAATACCGAGTTTCGTTGAAATATAACAAAAACTACGGCTGGCATGGTCAAATTAGTGTTTTTTGTCCGGGGTAACCCCCCCCCCCCCCCCCCTCCCGGTGGACCGATTTTGGTGGTTAACGAACTCGTACAATCGTTTGCTAATTGAACGCTATACGTTTGCTAATGTCACGTTTCGTGAAGAAAAAACAAAAACTCTGGCCGCTATCGTGTTAACAGACAAATATATATATATATATATATATATATATATATATATATATATATATATATGCATATATATATATATATATATATATATAGATATATATAAATTTTAACGGGGGTCATTTTCGGTGTCTACTAGGTAGGATCGATAAAGATTTGAAGAAATTTTTCAAAAATTCCGTCATGAGTCCAACCTCAATAGCTACTTTCCTTCGGAGGAAAGTGCTAAAAAAGGGGCAGGTCACAGATTCGTCTGAATAGATCGTAAGATCTTCAAGGATGAAGGCCTCCGTCACCATCTTTGGCCGACGGACCATCTTTGGGTCTCTCGGACTCAGAATCCGCTAGTTCCTAACTCCTAGCTTTTGTAACCTCCATGTCATTTATCCATCTTTGTCTGGGCCATCCTGTTGAACGACAAAACATCTTTTTCGGTATTTTATTAAGATAAATCCTTTCTAAACGGCTCAGCCATCTTAACCCTTTATAGGGCAAACTTAGCAAGCAATGCAAAATATCTTTTCGACCTGTGAATATATTCTTTTAGTTGATTATTATTTATTTCTATTGTTGTTTTGTGAAAAAAAAATTTTGTCTAGGAAATATTAGGCCGGTACACCATATGTACCAGTGCCCGTTTGGGAAACTGCCAACTGTAAGAGCACTCAAACAGTCACTGGTACATATGGTGTACCGCTACTGATCAGATGAACTTAAAATACCCATTTATTGTTGGTAATGATAAATAAAACATTGTTAACTTTTACTTGAAATTTTGCTATCATGTACCTCTTGGGTTCATAAGAAGGTATAAATGTATGTGTTTCCTGGACAAACCTTGGAGCAGCAGGTACTGCGCATAGAGGAAAGTTGCAAAACAATATCGCCCAAAAATAGAGTTTTATTCAGAAGCTTACTATCATTAATGTAAAATAACGTAATTCTACAATGAATAATAAATGAGGCAGACACTTTTAAGGGGTTTAAACTGAAAAAAAAAAAAAAAAAAAAAAAAAAAAAGAAAGTACCTAGTATTTATTTTTAATATTAAATGAAGTTCTTTATTCACGCTGCAATTTAAACAGCGTCTTTAATAAACAAATAATTAAAAAAGGGCAGACACTTTAGTGGGGTTTAATTATCAGGAAACATGAAAATAAATGTTGCCTATGATAGACTGCAAGGCACTGCGTGTAACCGTAAGAGTGAATGAGAGCACCGCGTATTTGTGGTTCTTCTCTGCTCTTTCATTGGTTCTTGCTCACATGATCTTGATCAGCTGTCCCGGTTTAAATGGCAGCTTGAATAAAACTCTCTTTAATATTACAATAAAAACAATTAATTTTTCTTTTTTTTACATGTTATACCCATTAAAAGTGTCTGCCTTATTTATTATTCATTGTAAAATTGTATTAATTTTACATTAAAGATAGTTTTTTTCTGAATAAAACTCTATTTTTGGGCAATATTGATTTGCACCTTTTCCCTATGCGCACTACCTGGTGTTCCAAGGTACGTCCAGGAAACACATATATACCTTCTTATGAACCCAAGAGGTACATTATAGCAAAATTCCAAGGACACACTTTATGAAACGTGCGGTTACTGGCTCTGGGACTATAAAGTAATAAAATAACTGCTTCTGCCTGAGGTATATTCTCTTTTTTGTCAAATGTGATATAGGTATCACGCAACCTTCTCAGGGGCATTAAAAACATTTTTGTGTGGTCCACTCGCCTCTCATATTAAGACCAATAAGGTGTTTAGTGGCGCACACATGAGGACCCCAGAGGTCAAGCGGTCTAGGTAACAAACTCAATGTTTCGAGGAAAATGCAGTCAAAGTTGAACATATCGTCAATATCGTGTTAAACTATTGAATATAAAAAATCTCGTTTTTTTAGATTCGAGACTTTGCTCTTGGATTGTGGACGATACGGCTTGTCGTAAATTGTCAGAATTTTAACTCCTTTAGAATAGCCGTTTATGCCTTAAATAAAGTATCGAATAAGGCCATTTTTCAATATATTTCTTCATCAATGTATCGAATATGTTCGTTTGCTAGTTTTTTCCGATTTTCAGTTTCGATAGTTTGGCAAACACTAGATTTTTACAGTTCCGATCATACTAGACGAACCTCAGGTCCTTAGCTGTTTATTATCGATAATACATAATAGGTATTGCATCCGATTTATGATTAATATACAAAAAGAAATGGAGAATCCGCACATATACCCCTTAACTTCCTTCTAGAATTAATATTACATATATGAAAATGCTCAAGAGAACACAAGCTAGGTGGCAGCAACTGTCATGAAAATCACTTGGATCTCTTCACCACCCACAAGATTACGGTGTTCACAACCCATTCCTGTATCTAACTCATTTTTTTTTTTTTTTTTTTTTAAAAAGTCACTTAGACCCCTTGACTTCTGGGGACCTCATATACAGAGTCTCAGATGGCAGAAAAATTGGATACTTGGCATAGATTAAAATAGGCCATTTCGGATGCTTTTTTCTATTTCCAATAAAGTCCAAAAATGAAAGTTATTAGTTATACAGACTAAAATAATAATCAATTAATTAATTCAAAATGAAAAAATAAAACCAACGTACCACACGTAAACGCACTCATATTTAAATTTGTATCATCTTGTACGAAGACTTATTTTTCGTCTGCCCTCGCCTGCTTCATTTATTTCTCTTATATAAATGAATATTCTTATTGTTTTTGACAACTTTTTGAATAACATATTTTTAAATTACCATTTCCTCATAGCATACATTCCAAGCGTTTAACCCAGACTTCCTATCATGGCGAACTCGGAGCCAAACTATTAGCAACTGGGAGTTCTCAAGTTACCTACCGAGTTCTCTGAATAGAAGCCAGCTGTTTATTTATTCGAACCCTGAATAAACTATGTTCCATTCGTCAGTGAATAAAGCCCTCACCGGATGTCGGCTTTTATTCAGAAGCCTCTGACGTTATATAATACCTGGGCTTTAGGGCAGGCCAACCTACATAATGACAAAAATATTTTAGCACTCAGCATTAATAACAGCTTGGAATTTCAAATGAATTCCCCCAGCTTAAAGAAGGGCTCCTCATTAATTTTGTCATTAGTTTTAAATTTTAATTAATGTAAACATTTATACTAATTTCTTGTATATAAATTTGCTTCAATCCATCTTTTCATTAAGGACTGTAATGTCAAAAGGAAAGAGATAATTTTGATATACAATATTCAGTTTATTTATCAACTCCGTGACTTCCAAAGTGCCGGATTCTGGCGCAGGAGATGCCTGCTCGAATCCAGATTTTAGTAAATTGGCTAGCTGGACAAATTCTTTGCTCCAAGTGACTATATCTAATGGCCAGAGTTTTTATTTCCCACTCTCCCAAAAAAATTATTATATACACAGAGAGCTCCAGAGCCAACGGATTGGAGCCTGGAGCTGGACTTGAAACTGCACCTTATCCTACACTTTCATACTAGAAGGGTCTGTGACAATTTACAAATGGGGGACACTTAAGCCTACTTATTGTAAGGTGCTAAATCTAGGGGGTGTCAGGGCTGAAAACTAACATGTTCTAGGTAGCTGGTAACAGCTTATTAAATCTTCAATAGTTTCGTATTTTAATTACATTTTTGTTGTGAAAACGTTTCGGCTATAAGCCATTTTCAATCCAATTGTCTGTGAAATACAATTAATTATACTGGTTATGATATTAAGTTAAAATATAAACAATTAATAAATATAAAAATTAGAGTATACTAATGTATCAACAACTGACCTGTATGATTTTGCATTATTTACAAGCACATAATCTGAAGATATAATGTATATATAAAAAAATAATGTAAAATCATACAGGTCAGTTGTTGGTACTAATTTTTATGTTTATTATTTGTTCATATTTTAACTTAATATCCTAACCAGTATAATTAATTGTATTTCACAGACAATTGGATTGAAAATGGCTTTTAGCCGAAACGTTCCCACAACAAAAATGTAATTAAAATACAAAACTATTGAAGACTTAATAAGCTGTTACCAACTACCTATAATGCACATATATATATATATATATATATATATATATATATATATATATATATATATATATATATATTGGGGCGGGTCTACCTGAATGTTAGACCACTCGACTCATTTTCCGGAGAACCCGAATTCGAAACTCGGACATATACTAAGGATTTAATCATCTAGTGTCGTCATTAGAAGATCGGAACCGAGTTCCCAAACCCTCTCTTGGCTCACCCGGGTTATAATGAGAACCAGCAAAGGGGTATATCAGGCGTCCGGAGTATACTGACAACACATTGTCCCTACTCTGCTATTTCGTCATGAAACAGATCTGCAGTGGTGTTTCGTTTTTTAAAAATTTTCCAAGGGAGGTTGCTTTTGATGGAACCATCATGAAAGTATTTTTTCAAGCACTGTCGGGCATGGACAGTACCAGAATGAGTGACGTCCATTACAAAAGGGTGGCAACCTGTAGGCAGCCCGGCGCTAATAGCCCAGACTTATTATTTACTTATTATTTAAACGCCCTTAAATAATGATAAACTCCGTCACGGAGGAGCTGCATAACTAAGCACTTTCCTCAGAATTTTTGTAGTGTAGACAACTGAACAATTTGCTGTAAATAACCTATATAAATAAAATAAAAACGTGAATAGTTCTGCTCATTTACATTTCTTATGAGAACTGTTAAATTATTAATTTTGTAAATAATTTGCTTCCTGAGTTATGTTAATACATGATACTGTACTACATAATAAATACACAAAAACTTCATATTCCGTCTTTTGATCTGACGCAGGAACAGGATACAGTCCCATTAGTGGGAGATAGCGCTCCTCGCGGCGGCTTTGGGAACCTACGTCTGGCGGGCTAATTGAAAAAGAGTTTAAAGTTAACCCTTCTTTCCGATAGACCGATTTACTTCATTTTACAACACTTCTTTCTCATGAGATGCCCACGACATATACCTCGTTTCGTTACAATACAGCAGAAATTACGACCGTTATGAGTATATTAGTACTTTAGGTCCGGAGTAACCCCCCCCCCCTCCAAATAACCCGATTTAGTTTATTTTTACAACCCATTTTTCTCTGTTGATTACGACCACGGCTGGTAGTGGCAAATTGGTAATGTGGGTCCGGAGTAAACCCCCCCCCCCTCCTAATGAACCGATTTAGTTTATTTTTACAACGTATTTCTCTCTTTAGATCAACATAACGAATACCGAGTTTCGTTGAAATATAACAAAAACTACGACTGGCATGGTCAAATTAGTGTTTTGGGTCCGGGGTAACCCCCCCCCCCCCTCCCGGTGGACCGATTTTGGTGGTTAACGAACTCGTACAATCGTTTGCTAATTGAACGCTATACGTTTGCTAATGTCACGTTTCGTGAAGAAAAAACAAAAACTCTGGCCGCTATCGTGTTAACAGACAAATATATATATATATATATATATATATATATATATATATATATGCATATATATATATATATATATATATATATATAGATATATATAAATTTTAACGGGGGTCATTTTCGGTGTCTACTAGGTAGGATCGATAAAGATTTGAAGAAATTTTTCAAAAATTCCGTCATGAGTCCAACCTCAATAGCTACTTTCCTTCGGAGGAAAGTGCTAAAAAAGGGGCAGGTCACAGATTCGTCTGAATAGATCGTAAGATCTTCAAGGATGAAGGCCTCCGTCACCATCTTTGGCCGACGGACCATCTTTGGGTCTCTCGGACTCAGAATCCGCTAGTTCCTAACTCCTAGCTTTTGTAACCTCCATGTCATTTATCCATCTTTGTCTGGGCCATCCTGTTGAACGACAAAACATCTTTTTCGGTATTTTATTAAGATAAATCCTTTCTAAACGGCTCAGCCATCTTAACCCTTTATAGGGCAAACTTAGCAAGCAATGCAAAATATCTTTTCGACCTGTGAATATATTCTTTTAGTTGATTATTATTTATTTCTATTGTTGTTTTGTGAAAAAAAAATTTTGTCTAGGAAATATTAGGCCGGTACACCATATGTACCAGTGCCCGTTTGGGAAACTGCCAACTGTAAGAGCACTCAAACAGTCACTGGTACATATGGTGTACCGCTACTGATCAGATGAACTTAAAATACCCATTTATTGTTGGTAATGATAAATAAAACATTGTTAACTTTTAAAAATGTATTTATGTTTTACATATAAAACTTTTTACATTTGTTAGAAAATAATTTTACGAAAAAAAAAAAAATTGCCATAAAATATGATACAGTTAACTATTGTCAATAAACTAGATACTTAAAATTAAATTTCAATTCACCTAGGAATATTAGAACTAAAAATTTAAAACTATCCTAAATTTTACAAAAATTCTAATAACATGTGAAAAATGTTTATTATTATTTATTAACTTAAAATTTATAATTGAAACAAAAAACCCAACTTTAAAACTAACGCTATAGTACTATAAATCAGTGTCAGTATGAAACAGCTCAAAACATTCTAAACAAAGTGCAACATTACATTTACCACATTTTATTGTAGACCTTTTCTGTACATTCTTTTTTCTGCTGCAATAAGCACACCGGCATCTATTGCACTTTTTTGGGAAGTGTTCTCCAACATTTCGCAGTCTTATGGCACCAGGGACTTCACTGTTGGATGCCAGGGGAGGGAATGGTTTTTTTCGAGCAGAATAATTATTTATTAGACCTGAAGCCAACTGTGATCTAAACTCCAAGTGAGTAAGAGGTTTTCCATGGGGAGTTGTTTGTTGAAATGAGGCTTTATACATTATATATGAGTTGACAACACATGCGTCCAAATAATAATAAAAGATTTTGATCCACCACTTCCTGCTTTTCCAGGCTATGGAATAAGAGGCCATCAGTTGGTCAAACAAATCAACTCCACCCATTCGTTGGTTATAATCCAAGACAGATTCTGGGCAATTAATTTCAACGGTACTCCTATCTTTTTCTAATCGCCGTATTTTTTTTGTGGTGGAAGGGTTGTTCATAGTGGAAATCATTGTTACAGGCTTCTTCCCTCGGTCCATCCATTTTACAATAGAAATGTCCCCAGACTGAATGTAATCATGATCCCCTTGCTTTAGTTCCCTGTCAGATTTCAGGAAGTCTTTGGGAAAATCTTTTCTAGAGCTCCTAATTGTGCCACAACAAAATGTATCAGATTTTAGCAGCACTTTGGCTAAATTTATTGATGCAAAAAAATTGTCGAAATAAATTCCAAATCCTTTTTTTAAATATGGTTTGGAGGCATCCAAAACAACTCTTTCTCCTAAACCTTTCAAAGGAGTCTTGTTATCAGACTTTCCAGTGTACACATCAAGTCCCAGAGCATAACCCGTTTCACTGCAGCAAATACCCCACACTTTGAAACCCCTTTTGACGGGTTTCATCGGCATGTATTGTTTTATGGATGACCTCCCTTTGAACCTGATCATAGATTCATCTACAGAGAGCCACCTACTAGGTTGAAAAAGCTCCTTGAATTTTGAATTTAATAAGTTTACCATAGGAGAAACTTTATATAGTTTGTCATAATTAAGTTCTCCTTTTTTGGGGCAGTTTTCATTATTATTAATGTGTAAATAACGTAGAATTTTTAAAAATCTTTTGATAGGCATAACATCTGCTATAACACTAACATGGAAATTGGGATCCTTGGACCAATAGAGCCTAAAACTGGGCAAAGTGTGAAATCCCATTAAAATTAACACTCCAAAAAAAGCTTTCAATTCATCAATTTCTAAATCTAATATTTTATTATTTTGTCTTGCATATAAATTTGATTGAGTTATAAGAAGTTGCAATAGCTCATTACTATATAATAAAAAAATCTCCACAAACGTAAGATTGGAAATTGAAACTTTTGGACCTTTGTCAGGTTCGTTGAATTTATAATGTTTGTAACGGGGAGGGTCTTTGACTCGTTTGTCCCATGGAATGTCCTCGTCCTCACTGGAGTCCGATAGGGTATGAGAAAGATGACCAGGTAAAACAAGAGGGGGTGCCGATAACCGAAAAGAAACATCAGAAGAAGTACCTGGTACCGCAAGGGTTTCCATTTCTTTATCAGAGTCTCCTGAATTTTCGCTCTGGGTCCTAGATGTCCTAGTTGACCGGGAAATTGGTGTTGATGATTAAGATTCTGTTGGCAGAAAATCATCGGCTTCAGAATCTCCTCCTTCATCGGACTTTTCCACCATGTCGTCTGTGATATCACTTTCCAGGAGCCTATGAACTTCTTCCATATCTTCCAAGTTAGAAAGATTGAAAATTTTTTTTTCCATCTGAAACCAAAATATTAACTATTATTTTGTATAAAAAAAAACAAAAAAAAAAACAAAAAAAAAAAAAAAAAAAAACTAGGAATGTTTTGCAAAGAGCTTACTTTCAATTTTATTTGACAATATTTCGTAGAAATATTTCCTCAACAGCAAAAGAGAGAACCTGTAGAAAAAAATGTAATTAAAACTTGGGGGGGGGGGGGGGGGAAAGTAAAAATAAATGATTATATAGTATAAAGAGTAAGTTTTATTAATAAAAACCAAGTTAATAATATTTAAACAATCTTACCTAAGAGTAGTTCAAGACTGAAAATATTGGTTCTTCAATTTGCGTCTTTTTTCACAATGTTATGAAAATATTATCCTGCCGACAATTCTGAGAAGAAAAATTGATGTGTGAATAAATTATTGTGTGTGTTACTAATAACAAAAAATAATTAAAATGATTATAAACTTACAATTTTCAATTTTACAAAAGATGGAATCTAAGTTGAGCTCGAAACAGTGTAGGCACCAGACTGTTACTGGTACATACGTTGTACCGGCCTTTCTAAAAACGGTCATTTTAGTGGTGGGGGAGAGTGTCTAGTATTTTTCCAGTAGTGCTACCATCTATGAAATACCAATGAAACCATTTGCACGTTTCAAAATGACGTATTTAGTGCTGGTACAACATATGTACCATGACCTATAAAGGGTTAACCTGCATTTCGTAAAAGTGTACAAGATATCGGACTCTTTCAAGAGTCTACTAGGTAGGATCGATAAAGATTCGAAGAAATTTTTCAAAAATTCCGTCATGAGTGCAACCTCAATAGCTACTTTCCTTCGGAGGAAAGTGCTAAAAAAAGGGGGAAAAACTATCTACTAGATACAGATGATGATAACAAAATAAAATAAATGATTCCGCCAGAGGTATTGATTTCTCTCCATAAAACGTGGTACTCGTATATAGCATTCCCTTAGGTTTATTCCGGACAAAAAAATACTAATTACACTGTTCTGCACGAAAATCCTCCTTCAAACCAAAACATGCTTTCTTACTGTTTTCAAATGTGCTGAACACGAATTTGAAGTCAGATTCTGTCTATCACGCACAGTTTCTTGAGAAATTCTAGTTTTTTATCCAAAAATGTGAGTTTTTTGTAAATTTTACGAATTTTTTTTGGCATCAAAACATAGTGAAAAAAATTCCAAAGCCCGATGATTTTGAACGCAATAAAGTATATTTGAACGAAAAAAAATATGATGGGAATATTACAAGTGGTTGAAGAAATATGGCTAAAAGTGTTTTTTCAGTTTTTGATCTTGAGGCAGGGATTTGGTCTCTACCTGGATCTTTAATGACCTTCCTTTCTCTTTTATGGTGGTATCTGCTAAGCTGGTATGTGCTAAGTTTTTGGGAAACGAAAAATCTAGAGACTACCGAAAAATAGTCCAAGAACTGCTTACTTCATATAAAACATTGGGATGCAATATGTCCTTAAAAATACATTTCCTGCATAGTCACCTAGACTTTTTCGCCCCAAATTTGGGTGCAGTTTCGGACGAACATGGAGAACGATTCCACCAAGACATATCCAGAATGGAAAAAAGATATACTGGCAAATGGAATGAGAAGATGCTGGCGGATTACTGCTGGACACTGCAGCGGGAGACAGTGGAGGAAGAGTACAAAAGAAAAAAAATATACTCATTGACGATGTGTGTATATTTTTTGAGTTGTGTCATATCTAGTATTATACCTGATAGCATGCAGGATTCAATTAATTATATTTTACCGTTGAAAAAGAAAAAAATCTGTTATAATAAAGAATAATTTTCAAATACAATTTTTCATTTTTTCCAAGTTTCTCCTCTTTTCTCTCAAAATCAGAGGGTGATAGAATTTTTCTGAGTTCAGATTCGTACTCAGCACACCTGAAAACATGAGAAACAGGCAAAATTGTTCAAGGGAGGGGAGAAAAGTTTTTTTTTTTTTTGCAGAACAGTGTTATTTGCCCATAACGGCGAAATTTTAGTTACATTTCAACGAAACTCCTCAAACGTCTTGAGAAAAATGTCTTGTAATACTAAAACGGCCCATCTAAAAGGAGGGGGGATTACTACGGACACAAAAAAATAGTTTCCTCATAAAAGTTGCAATTTATGTTATATCGCAACCAAACTCGAAAAACGTCGTTTTTTTTGCTTATTTCTTTTTTGCTTTTTGGATTGCGCCTTCAATTCACTCCTTTTAGTCAGTGAAGAAACACGCCAAAAGTACTCTAAATGAAAAGAATACATTAGTTGAATATATCATTGGGTTGAGCGAAATTAGCAGCAGTTCTTACAACAAGATGGAGATTGAGGTATATCTGAGTCCCTTTGTCGTTAAAACAATGCACAAAATACATACATAAAGAACAAATATTTCGATTTTTATGGTTTTTTTTGTTGTTTTTTTTTTTTCTAAATCGTTATTCTCATTTAAATATTTCAGTTAGCACTTTCTCTTATGTTTTCGAGAGATAAATCCTCGAAAACGGATTTTCGCTCTAACTCCGACTTTAGTTTTTGGGAGGAGAAGGAACTGTCGGCAGGCCTGGAAGATCGATTGTTGCACAACCTGCTTCCTCTTAACGGGTGATAAATGAATCAGCGAGCCATTCCCCCGGGGAAAAGTCGGTGTAGGTCGGTTCCCCTAGGAACGCTTGCGATGGACTCTTTAAGTTCCAGGGTTATTAGGAACGGAGGGACCACACACATTCCAGACTTTATTCCACGGCTCAAATACCTTGAGAGAACTTAAAGAAATATCAGGGTACAATGGCATGGGCGTATATATGGGGAGGGGCCGCAGCAGATATCTACATATTGTAAATATGTAGATATTTACAGATAGAACAACAATAACAGCGCTTGGGGTCTCCCCCTGGTCTAGTGGCTAACGCCTAGATTTTAATGCGAGAGATGTTGGGTTCCCAACTTGACCCAATACAGCGAAATTCGGATTATCTCAAGGGGGGCCCATTATTCCCGAGAAGCTACGAATGCTGTACCCTCCGTATTCGGAAACCGATGGATTGGCAGGGATGGCCCTATTTCTTGGCCACCTAGATCACCTGAACTCACTCCACTGGACTTCTTCCTGTAGGGTACACTTAGAAATATCTAATCCGTCAATACCAAATGCGAGGAAGGATTGCTGAAACCTGCAGAGCTATATTGGAGGAACAAGCATTGAGAGCAGTTGACACTTTATAATCATATTATAATCGATAACTTTTTAAATGTAGGTAGGTATATGGAATATTTTGACAGAATAATGACTTCTATAGAGTCGAGTGTGTAAAGCAATTTTTTATTTAAAAACGGATGTCAGATTCGTTTTTAGCACATTAAAAAACCCCTAAATTCAAATTTTGGGAATATTACAAAAAAAAAAAAAAATGTATTTTAAATTTCGCTAAGGGAAATTTATAATTTATTTATAATTTTGTTAAAGTTTCAACAATCCGGCCATGTTTCAAAGAAGATTTACCCGATTCAAACCAAACTTGGAGAGTCGATAAAGGCCCTAATGTGACACATTTCCTTCCAATCGGGGTGTTTCTACATGCTCTGGGATTGACGTTATATGCAAAAAGGCTCACATTTTATTTTTATTTTGAGAACCAATTTTTGCAAGTACCTGTTGAGATAATACAATAGTCATTGACATGGTTAGAAAAAGGATTCTTTCTTCTTTTGAATGATTTCAAGGACGTAAAAATCGGATCATTTCAAGGGGAGATATTGAATTTCAAAACGTCACATTACTTTTTCGCTTACAAATTTTTACTCCTCCAGACTGGGAAAAATCATTATTTTTTGTTTTCAATGATATTTACCACATTAGGGTTTCTTGCGGTGTTGATTTTAAATCTGCTATATTTATGGTGTAAAAAAACGTACTACTATACTATAAGTAAAGATGGAATGGTTGGGATTCGGCTACAGAAACCTCAATATGATTTTTGGTAAAAAAAATCTATATTTTGGACGTTTCGGCTACTCATTGGTAGCCTTCGTCAGCTAAAATGACAAGAAAAACACAAATTAATAAAAAAAAAAAAAGTTTATAATTGAGATAAGTAACAGAACTATAAATACAATTAATTAACTTATTATAAAAGAACAATTTGGTCTACAATTCTTAGAATGAGTAGAATGAAAATCAGAAGAAACATAACAAAAAAAAAGGAAGAAAAAAGGCTATTATATTGAAGTTTATATAAGTATATAGGTATATAGGTGCTAATAGTAACAAACAGATAAGATACTACATACCTATGGAAATGCCTGGAGGCAGAGGAAGATCCGACTTCAAGATTATTTTACAAAAATTCAATCAACTCAATAATAAGGCGAAATCCAAAAACTTTATACACTTATACTGACGGATCCAAGACAGACTCTGGAACAGGGGCAGCGGCCATTGTACAAGACAATACATACCAAATCAAATTACCGGAACAGACGACTATATATACTGCTGAACTCTACGGGATACTTTTAGCACTGACCAACGTTCAAGAAACAGAAACTGACACGATCACTGTTTGCACCGATTCCTTAAGTTCCTTAATGTCCTTACAGAACATTTACAGCACTCATCCAATTGTCATAAACATATTTACACAAATAAACACTCTACAAGGTAAAGACAAAAATATTATACTCCTTTGGCTACCAGGACACGAAGACATCCCTATGAGTACAACTGTTGACTTACAGGCGAAACTGGCTACAAGCCGATCCATACCCGATGTAAACACCTTGACAACTTTCGACCTGAACAAAACTTTACGTACTAACACATTGTGCGAATGGGAACAACATTGGTTGAGAAGTACTTCCAAACTAAGGGAAATTAAGAATACGACCAAAGCCTGGGTAAAAGAACAATTCTCTCGACGAGACGAAGTTATTTTATCCAGGCTTCGGATAGGACACACCCTACTTACCCATTCGTACTTACTAGACAGAAAAGAAATACCCACTTGTCGAATATGCAACAGAACACTAACCGTCAAACATATACTAACTGACTGTAGACAACGTAGCAACCTAACCATTCCTTACGACTTACATGACTTACTGACGGAAGGTAGCCCGTACACACAAACAGTACTAACACATTTAAAGCATGAAAACATCTATTCAAAAATATAACGTACGTTTTAGGCAAATATTTTTATTTCCTTTTTATTTTTATTCTATATACTGATTTTGATTAATAATTTTTGTTAGTTTACATATTTTTAGGACAACGATCGTTTTTTTTTTTTTTTTTTTTTTGTTTTTTTTTAAGGACAACTGATCATTCGTAGATTTGACTCAAACTAACTGCCTTTAATTCTGTCGTTTTAATGAGCTCGTCGCCTCCGTTGCGATACTCACAATAAATAAATAAATTGTGAGTTTGTTTTGTGTTGTAAGCTTTGAAGTAGGTCCAAGTAGTCGTCGTAGGAGTCCATATCTACTGTTTAGCTCTTGTCTTTTCAGTCGTGTGTGTGGGTTCCATGTGAGTCTGCTGTCTAGTAGGAGTCCCAGGTAACGTACCTCATTTGATGTTGGAAGTTGACTGCTGCAAATGAATACAGGAGGGCAGGCGCTCCTATTAAGTGTAAATGTAACATGGAAGCACTTTTCTGGGTTCACTTTAATTTTCCACAAGTAGCACCATTTCTCGACAGACTCAAGGTGCTCCTGCAATTGTTGGGAAGCTGTAGAGGGATCAGAGGAAGAGGAAAAGATGGCTGTATCATCGGCGTAGGTCGTAATGTGTGTAGTCGGATGGGTGGGGATATCTGCCGTGTACAGGAGGTAAAGGACAGGACCTAGGATGCTGCCTTGTGGGACGCCTGAGGATATGGGTCGAGAGGAGGACAAGGTAGTACCAGACCTTGCTTGAAAGGAACGATTCGAGAGGTAGGATTGAAGGATGAGGTAATATGTGTGAGGTAAAATACGCTTTACTTTGTATAACAACCCCGGGTGCCAAACCCGATCGAACGCTTGGGCGACGTCGAGGAAGGCACTCGTACAGTAGTTTTTACATTCAAGCGCGTAGGATATTGCGTCAACAACGCTAAAGCATTGGAGTGCCGGGAGCGGAAACCGAACTGGTGGTCAGGAATGGAATTCGAGGATGTAACGATGGGAAGGATTCTCTTCAGAAAAAGTTTTCAAAAACTTTGGACATGATTGGGAGTAAGCTTATAGGGCGATAAGAGGATGGTGTATTTGGAGGTTTTTGGGGTTTTGGGATAAGAATTATTATGGAGTGTTTCCATGGCTTGGGGAAGTGAGTAGTTCTTAGGATTGAATTGAAGATGTAGGTAAGGAAGATTATCGCTTTCTGGGGTAGGTTTTTTAGGATGAGGGATGTAATGAGGTCATACCCAGGGGATTTCCTGGGGAGATGCTTAATGATGTATTTTACATCTGCAGGATGAAAAGCTTTGGGACGAGGGGAGAGAGGAAGAGGGTGATCAAGGTAATCGTGCACCAGCTGGTCGTGGATAGAATTAGTATTTTGGTGCGGAGAAAAAGTGGATTCGAGGTGTGCGGCAAAAACGTCGGCCTTATCTTCATCGCTCCTTGCCCAGCTGCCGTCACTGCGTTGGAGAGGATGTGGAACTGTATGGAATTTTAGGATTTTACGGGTAGCGGTCCAAAGGGAATTATCTTGTGTGGATAGGGTTTGAAGATAATCATTGAAGGATTTTGATCGATGTTCGGAAAGAGCCTGTTTTAAATTTCGACAGAGTCTGTTGAAGGAGGTACGGTGAGAGGGATAGCGGGTTCTCTGCCAGAGAGCTCTTGCTCGGCGCTTGGCGGTAAGGAGGTTCTGGATGTGATCTGGAAGCTGAGGTTTGGGATTGAAAGGAAAGTGTGTTCTACATGATTTTGAGACACTGTGCTGTATGACCTTTGTAAACGTAAGAACAGCAGTGTCGACATCTGAGGGGGTTTTGAGAGGGACAGTGAGGTCTATGGAAGCGGCGAGGATTTCTTGACTAGGGTAAATGAAACGGAAACAAAACAGGTGGTGGGAGGTCGGTAGGGATCAAAGGCCTGTTTATGACATTTTATAACAGGAAAGGAGAGAAAGGTGTTAATGGAAGGATACACATGGGGCATGGGAAAATACTAGGTGGGAAGTCGGGGAGTTTTTGAAAAATATTAGCGTACATAGGAGAAATACCTTGTTTGTCAGTTTTGTAGTTTATATTGTTTTTGTTGAGGTTTATGTGTACACATTCGGAGATCTGTAGTCTTTTTTTGCTTCGTTCTGTAGAACGAATTACCGTGTCGTCGAAGTTTTTAGCGTGTTTAGCAAGTGCAGATTTTTCTATTTCTTTATTAGTGATGGTTCGTTTATGTCGTGTAAGACGCGAGTGAATGTCATTTATGGTTTCTCCTATGTATACACCATTACAGGAAGGGGTTTGGCAAGGGACTTGGTAAACACAGAGGGTGGTTTGATCAAAGGGGTTGGGATCTTTAAGTTTGGTATAGAGGGTTTTGAGTTTGTAGATAGTTTTCAAACCAAAATTTAGAGAAGGGTAGGATGTTTTGATTGTCTTCGTAAGTTTCTCAGTCAGTCCAGGTGTAAATGGTAGGGTTCGGAACATTTGGGAACTGAGAGTTAGGGATTTTTTAATAGGGAGTTAGCATATTTTTTAATATATTTAACTAAATATAAATTATTGTTTAACGATTATATTTTTCTTTTAATCTAATCTATTAAAAAAATGAATTGGAGAAAGAATCATGTCGATATCATTTTCTAAACTCGATATAAAAAATAAAGCACTTTCAACCTATTTTATATTATTTTTCGGCTCCTAAGGCGCATTGGACGGAACGCTCAGACATGTGTCGACTATTTTTCGATGTAGAATCACCAGAAAAAAATTGGTCCAGATCGGTGACCCCATCGCTGTATACTCCCCTTATAAGATATCAACAAACTGTTTTTGAGAGGGCTGGAACTTGACCTTTTTTTCAACGTTAGTTTTTTGGGGGTCAATACTTTTTGCAAGTGGATTTAGAGTTGGCGCCGTCCATGTTTGGCTTGAGGAGGATGGCACGGGAACTATGTTTTATTATTATTTATTATTTAGTTATTTATTTTTTCCTCTATCCTGTAGGATCATTGGCGATTGCATGGTAAAAAAATAATTTATTTATTTTTTTTTATTTTTTTTTTATATTTTGGTGCATCTACTACCGAGGTCATTAGCACAAGAAAATAAATAAAAACATATTTGATACTATAGTGGTAATGAACATATAATAATAATATATAATAATAATATATGATAATATGATTAATTATAAGTAAGGAATTGATGTATGAATAAATGAAGATAATATTACATTAATAACTTATAATAATAATTATGATAAATGATTCAAATATATATTAAGAAATGTTAATAATAAATAATTATAAATAATTACAATTTCAATGGATTGTTGTTTTTTTAAAAATAATAATAATAAAAAAATAAAAATTATAATTTTGAATACATATTTGTCTTTCTTAAAAAAACAAAAAGAAAAGAAAAGTTTTTGTATGTCTTCTTCTTTGTCACCAAGAATTTTTGCAAGAGAAGATCCAATTCCAACTGATTTTCTTAAGGAAGTGTAGTTTCTGCATGAGAGTAAGAAATGTTCCACTGTCCATTGCTCTCCTAAACTACAGCTGCATGAAGGTGGATATAGGTGGAAGCAGTGTCCGATTCTTAATCTGCACAGAACAACTTCTTCTCTCCTTGTTTTATTATTCTATCTACTTTTTATCGTGTCGGTATTTTATTTTTTAAACTTTACCAGCTTTTACCTGACGTGCCATGCTACCACCTTCTTTATGCATCTAAAAAAGCAAAAATAAATTAGAAACCAAAAAAGTAACATTAAAATCTAATAACGCAAATCTGTAACTGTTCGGGTTCACAGTTTCGAATTGTGAGTCCTAAACGACTTTGACCTAGCCGATGTCACTCCCCGGATTAGGACCGACCTGTGTGGCAAGTATGATCAAAATCGGTCATACTGTGTGAATTTGTATAAATGAACAAACAAACATCTGATCGACGATTTTGACCTAGTATATTACTCTCCCCGTATAAAGACCTTCCTGTGCCCCACGTTTGGTCAAAATTGGTCAAACTTTTTGGATTTGTATAAGGAACGAACATACGATTTTTACTTAGCTGGTATGCGATTTTGACCTACCCTATATGCGTCTAAATGTTTCTTAAAACGTCAAACATAGGTTCTCGATACCAAGCCGATTCATTTGATACCCCACATGTTGGGTTTCGGACAGAATGATGGGTTTCCGAAGGAACAACAGGTACCAAACTGCCCCCCCCCTCGGAGCGGAAACACATACAACTTTCCAGGATTGTTCGATTTTTGCCTTTAATAATACCCTAATGTCTATCATCCAGCAAAATTTCAAGTCTTTAGCTTTTTGGGAAGTACCTAATAATTTTGATGAATGAGTGAGTCCTATAAATTCCGATTTTCCATAGCTAATATATCAAAAACTATTTAATGTAGAATTATAAAACTTTCCAATTTTACTTACATTTAATAGAATAATTTTTGTGTAAATTTTCATAAGTTTATCTTTAAGTGGTTGAATGCTATGAGAGGGTAAAAATCAGCACTAATTCTGTATTATATATATTTTAAGTAAAGATGGAATGGTTGGGATTAACAACGGGTGGTTTGTTCAAAAGCGATGGGACTCAAAGATCCCATCGCTTTTGAACAAACCACCCGTTGTGTTTACCAAGTCCCTTGCCAAACCCGTTCCAGTAATGGTGTATACATAGGAGAAACCATAAATGACATTCACTCACGTCTTACACAACATAAACGAACCATCACTAATAAAGAAATAGATAAATCTGCACTTGCTAAACTCGCCATTACGCAAAAACACACTTTTAACTTCGACGACACGAAAATTCTTTCTACACAACGAAACAAAAAAAGACTACAGATCTCAGAATGTGTACACATAAACTTAAACAAAAACAATATTAACTACAAAACTGACAAACAAGGCATTTCTCCTATGTACGCTAATATTTTCCAAAAACTCTCCCGACCTCCCACCTAGATTTTTCCCATGCCCCTTGGGTATCCTTCCATTAGCACCTTTTTCTCCTTTCCTGTCATAAAATGTCATAAACATGCCTTTTGATCCTTACCGACCTTTCTCCCACCACCTGCTGTTTTCAGTTACATATACCCCAGTAGATTCCTTTTTCCTTAGACACTTCCACAATGGTTACTTAATTGCCAACCTTGGTCTTCCTCTGCCGCTCGGCATTTCCATTGGTATGTAGTATCTTATTTCTTTGTAAAATTAATTAATGTTACTATTAGCTACTATATTTGTCATTGGTATGTAGTTTCTTATTTCTATGTAAAATCAATTAATGTTACTAATTACTATTAAAATCAATTATTGTACCTATTTACTTTTTCATTCTACGAATTTAAGACGATATGTTCTTTTATAAGTTAATTGTACTTATAGTTCTGTTACCTATCACAATTATAAACTTTTTTTTTGTTTCTGTATTAATTTCTTCTTTTTTTTTTTGTCATTTTAGCTGACGAAGGCTACCAATGAGTAGCCGAAACGTCCGAAATATAGATTTTTTAAAACAAAATCATATTGAGGTTTATTTAGCCGAATCCCAACCATTCCATCTTTACTTATCACCTCGACGGCTAACTATCTAATCATCGTGATATATAAATTTTATTTACAGACTATTACAATCTACAATTCAACTTTATTCTGCAATTTGATATTAGTTACTTGACCACGCCTCAGGTGTCCCCAGTTGTCAGGCGAATACCTTCCTTGTTAGGAATGGTTCTAGGATGACCTGGAGTTAACCTTACGCCATCCAACCATACCCTGTGATTAGCAGGGAGGATTGGAGGCGAATGAGACGTGGCCTGTGATATCCTGAGGAGAGAAAATATCCATCGATATCACTCTCACTTATTATAATTTCACTGATTTTTTTCACTCCACGACACTATATTAACTTAGTAGATCCCGGGGTCACTTTCTATTAAGACATCTTGGTTGAGAGGAAGGATGATTGGTGCTGGATAAGGATTGGGCTATAGGATTAGGATCACTGAGTAATTTGCTATGGAAGGATGAGAAGGGCTCTAAGACCTCCTGTAATATACACACAGTGTGCTAAGGCCGGAACTTGGCCTGGCGCACTACCGTGCGTCTAGAACCCTTGCGAGGTTCATTGCTGACACGGGTCTGGTATTATAACAGCACGACACGTCGCACAGTGGTATTTTTAGCTGATCTAGCTGGACAAAATTCTAAATCATGAAAACAAATCCCTAATTGGACATTGCAGTATTTTCTTAGATAGTATATAGATTACAAACAAGAATAAGTCGGTTTAAATACATCAACATTTAGGGATTACGGATTGTTTATATTAGGGTGCGTCATGCCAAAAAGTTCATTACTCAATCTTTGACCGAATACTGCAGTCAAGAAACTGCTTTGTCATTACTAAAAATTTATTTCAGGTTTCAGAAAGGTATGTATGACCTTTTTTCATTATTTATCCTAATAAATTCCCGATAATGTTTGCTTTACGCGATGCGATTTCTAATGTTCTTATTGGTACGTTATTATGGGTCAGAACTTTTGCTGCCGCGTCCTAATTTTGTCTTATTTGTCAATTAAGTATTTACTTGGAAAAGCAAGAATTAGCTGCCAGAATCTGCCTATTTAATAATGATAACTGATTTTCTGAAAAAATGCTCATATTGAAAAGGGGACTTTTTGAAGTTTGGATCTTACAAAGTCCATACAAAAAAAAATAGGAAGGTATAAAAATGTACACGAACTATTTGGTTTACTAGAAGAGAAGAAAAAATTTAAAAAAAAATGGAGGCATTCTTAAGACATTTACGTGATAAGTGATTAACAGCAAACCGAACAAAAAGTGTTATTGAGAAACGTCTTGGTGAATGGCTGGATATAAGTTTGAGTTACGACACACGAGCAGATGTAGAAGAAAATTTAAGTGGATCTTCCAGTAGTGGGGGGGGGGCTATCAAATATTGAAGGTGTATTGAAGTGTTTACTATACTCGAGCCATCCGTATATTTCTAGTATGAGTGGAGAAATTCGACGACATAAGAAAGACTTTCAATTAATTTTTTGAATGAAACTTTACTTGACCAAGAATCTACTATATATTTGTCAAATACCACTCACTCACTCATCTATGAACGCCCAGCCCAAACCGCTCGACAGAAAATTTTGAAATTTTGCATGGACACTCCCTATAAAACGTAGGCGCTCGCTAAGAAAGGATTTTTTTATATTCGTATTTTTAAGCATATTTAGGGGGGTTTAAAGTTTGAGTTGGTTAGAGAAGCCAAGCCTAGGCAGCCTGCGTTGCTAGGACGATAAAGAACAGCTGTTACCTTACATTATCTATCTCATAGTTTTATTTCTAATTGAGGTTAATTTCAACTATGATGGCAGACCTTGAATTACTAGAAATTAACTGTCCCTCATAGAGTTTTAATTGCGTTTCTTTTCTGCCTGTCCCCGTCAGATAGGCTTGCCATATTTTTGGAGAGTTAAACCGCGACACATTAATATGGGATGGGCATACCAGGGGGGGATAAAAAGAGTACAAATTATAAGCAAAATGGTTGGTGAGTTTTAAGCCTAGCAACTAACGGGAAGGGGGAATCCTAAACTGTTAGTCTACCCAAAGCTTAAAAATAAGAAGGGAACTTTTTTTGCTACTTGATTTTCTTAAAACAATCTCTCAGCCAAATAGTAGTGTCTGGCAGCTGGCAGCGGTGTGCAGGTAGTTCCAGCGTTTTACAGTTAGATTACTTCTCATTTCTTTGACACTGTGAGCAGTAGTAAAAATGGTAATTATAGAAAAGTAACCGATTTAAAAAAGATTCTTATAAACATGAATTCATTACTTTTTACATCTTACAGCCTTTTCCGGGACATTTATAAAACTGGGCGGGACACCGAAACAATTGCAAAATACCGGGACAGTCCCGGTCAAACCGTGATGTATGGCATATCCTTAGGTTTTCCAGGCGAGGTAATAATATCCGGAACCCTTGCACAGCCTCCTCGCCTATAACCTTGGTAATACTCGTAAATATATTGGGTGTTACCATATGACTTCTTGGAAACATAAACTTTTAAATTTTAACGCCCATTGAATAACATATAGTATGACGGGAACCGTGCTGTAATAAACTGCACAGAATTGTATAGTAACGTAATTTTAATGAAACATTATTTAACGCAATAAAATAACTACTTATCTGCCGTGACGAAGCACGGGTATTCAGCTAGTAATTTATAATTTTTGATAACTTAATTTTTATTATATTTTTTGTTGTATTGTTGAGTTTTCAATTATTATTTTCGATGTATTTTTTTTCAATTATTATTATTTGTAATACCTAGTCTTCAAGATTTTTGTATTTGTTGCCTTTAAGAACAAAAATATTAAAAAAAGTATAATAATAAAAAAAAATTAAAACATTTTAATTTTAATATTGGTTAACATTTAAAACGTAATAAAAAAGGCTTTTTATCCTGGAAAAGTTAGAAAACAACGGTAAGACGTTATTTCCGACCCATAAAATAGGGTATATTCGTGATCAGCAAGTCATTTTCTATACAAATCCGTGATAAAATAATTTTGTCCAGCTAGATCAGTTAAAAATGCCACTGTGCGTCGGGTGACGCAATGGGTCTTGTGGGTGCGGTTTGTAGGGTTTATCCGGGCACCCGATCATCTAATCACCAAGCTTCGGCCACCTCCGCCTACGAAATCTCATTCAATTTTTTTCACCTTAATAGCAAGAAATTTTGTAGCGAAATATTTTAGGCTTACTAGATATTATATGGAAACGAGCTATTTTGACGCAGCTCCTTCGAATAAGACACAGATCTACAATTAATAAGTAAAAGAATAAAGTTTTAGCCCGAGCAAATATGAATAAAATATACACTTTCTTTATATAAACCACGGAACTAAATAAACAAGGACCCTTGTTATTTCGTTCGCTGTTTGACAACTTATGAAATGGAAAAGACGAATATTCCTCACAAAACATCTCCCTAATGAACGAATTTTTTTTTTTCTAAATACCAACCACAATAAGAGACTGACTTGTTAGCGCGGTTCCTCCCTATCGCCATAGGGAGAACCCGCTTATGAGGTTGACCTCACGAACGAGAAAAGGGTTTTTCCCTTTGTTTATCTCACTTTTTAATTGGTTGTTTCTAGTTTTAAAATGCATTTATCAGTAAAATTAGTATTGTTGTAAAACAAGCTAAAAAACGGTGAAAGGTATTGGTAATAAGTTGGCAATAATCAAGATGGCTGTGGCTAATCATGATGACTTATGCATAGTTTGTTTTGAATTCTCCTATCTATATAACCTTCCTCATAGCCTCCAACTGAAGTTATCGTTATTTCTTATTTTATAGAAAGATTTAACCCACGACAGAATGGAATTTTATTCGCCATGAAGCACATATTTACAGTTGATTATAACAGTACAACGAATTTGCTAGTTAAACAAGATACTTAAAATGGCAACGAATTTTTGGTTGTTTTGAATAGAGCCTTCTCAGCAGTAATCAAAGAGTTAGTACTTTTACAGTACATAATTGTATTGACTTATACAGATTAAGAATTATCCGCCTCTGTGTAAGTTAGCTACTGTCAGTTTCCTGTGATTTGTGATGCTAATCTATTCCATTTCTTCGAGATGTACGTAACCGCGCTAAGATGACGCAGTTCCTGCGAGTCGGACTTTTTTGAATGTTGACTCTGATATTAGACTAGCCTGTTAGCGACAAATTAAGCTGCGATTGTACGGCACAAGAAATACTAGCTTAAACATTGTTACGGTCTCATTAGAAAGCTTCACACTTCAAAACATTATAAGCACAAAAACATTTTATAAACGGCCAATTTTTAGATCTTCTTGGACTTGTTCCTTAACTTTACCCACGGAAATGTAAAATTCCGCGTGCTTTCTCCCTATGGGAGAAGGAGGGAATGAGCTAAAACGTAAGAGAGAGACTTGAGCTGAAAAGTGGAGAGCGATAGTGGCAAGGCAAAGAGTGGGGCGTTGATAAATGGAAATAGAGGTGCAACGGAGGAAAACGATTGAAGTAGAGAGGGCGAGCGAGGAACACTGAGTGAGGGAAAGGGGAGAGAGAATGAGTGAGAGAGAGAGAGAGAGAGGGAGAGACAGAGAGAGCGTGAAGAGTGTTTGAGAGAGAAAGAGAGGGGGCGAGAGAGTGAGACTGTTTGAGAGAGAGAGAGTGTGTGTTAGAGAGAGAGAGAGAGTGAGAGTGTTAGAGAGAGAGAGAGAAAGAGAGGGGGGCGAGAGTGTGTGTGTGTGAGAGAGGGAGACAGAGAGAGAGAGAGAGAGGGAGAGAGAGAGAGAGAGAGAGAGAGAGAGAGAGAGAGAGAGAGAAGGTCCTACGGGTAACATGCAATCTCTGGTACAAAAGGCAGCCCATTTGCACTTGAGTTAAGACCCGTGCCACTTCATTTACTGCTAAAGTGTTCCAACACTCCCTCTCTCTCAATACACACCCTCTTCCTCTCTCTCTCAATCCACACCCCTTCATATTCCAGGTTTACATTTCACTCTCATCCATATCTTAGCCGGGAGCGTATTTTCTTATTTCTAAGCCTCCACACGTCCCTCTGCCATTTGTCAGGACCCTGGGGTCCCAAACGTTGCCTCTCATAACGCGATGATTCATAATGCGTGGAAAGACGGATGATATCGCATGATAAGAGGAAATGACAAAACGTATAGATAATTCAAGACATTACGATGTGCAAATGCTCAACGAAATTGTAACAATAATGGCCGTAATTTTTTTCTCTTGGTAACGAAAGTGCTTATACATCGCGAATAACTTATGCAAAAGTTTTATTTTGAAAATAAGCCAAAATCGGGCTTAGATAAATTGATCGGTAGAACCAGGGCACCCTTCACCCTTTCTCTTCCGCTGACTTCTCCAGCAGTCGAGGAGCGGCTGTGCCCTGTGTAGTGTTGACTTTGGTAAACGTCGCAGCGAAGACGGGCCACACGCACCGTTGACGTCTCCAGCAGTCGAGAGCGAATGGGCCCTGTGTACTGTTGAGTTTGGTAAATGTCGGAGCAAAGACGGCCCAAACGCATCGCTGACTTCTCCAGCAGTCGAGAGCGAATGGGCCCTGTATACTGTTGACTTTGATAAATGTCGGAGCAAAGTCGGGTCACACGCACCATTGACTTCTCCAGCAGTCGAGAGCGAATGGGCCCTGTATACTGTTGACTTTGATAAATGTCGGAGCAAAGTCGGGTCACACGCACCATTGACTTCTCCAGCAGTCGAGAGCGGCTGGGCCCTGTATACTGTTGATTTATGTAAAAGTCGGAGGAAAGATGGGCCACACGCCACGTTGACTTCTCCAGCAGACGAGAGATGCTCGTATCTCTCGCGATATATCTAATCTCATTTCTCGAATTTAGAGTTATTTAGTATTACCGCAGCGTACTTCTAGTATTCCTGACTGTAAATTGAGGGTATTTGAATGAAGTTTTTGGCTGTGTGAGCTATTCAGGCGTACATAAAAAAAAAAAAAAAAAAAAAAAAAAAAAAAAAAAAAAATCAACTTAAACAAGACAATTAAAAGTTAATGATAATAATAATTAAAATTATAAAAGGCGAGTTTGAATTCGGTGAGAAGACCGCTCAAAGTCGAGGAAAATGTTGGACTAGGAAAAATAAATGGAAAATGTAGTAAATTCGTTTTCCATTTATTAAAAACATCTTGCTAAAACGCCGCCTGCAATAAAACCCTTCATACCTGTCTCCCTTCCATTATCACCACACTTTTATGACACCGCCCTCCTGTCCTTTGTTCCTTTACTATCACCCGCAACTTAATTGGTGGTCAAAAACTCCTCCTCCCCCACCCACTTTTTTTCCTCAAACGTACCTTGATTAACCACAGTCAGAAATTATTACACATCCGTGAGACATAGTTCTCCGACTTCTCATCGGTAAGCCTATTTTCATCATGTACTTGTTAATTTCATATTTGTATCCACGTTACCCATCTAGGTCTTAAACTAGTATTTATCTACCTCTAATTTAAGCTACAGGTATATCATGCACTTACTGTAAAATGTTTGTCTGTTTTTTCAATTTTTTTTTTTTTTTTCTGTTGTATATAGGTTTATGTTAGAATTAAATGTGTCCTACTTGTTTTACAAGTAGGACAAGTTTGGCCATGAATTTCAAGCCAAAACATCGGCAAACCATAAAACTCATTTTCCTATCAAAAATTTAGTTTTATTAAGATACCACGACCGAACCCTGACAATTTCTACCTTCGCATAACCAACGGTCAACGATCTCCTCTCAATAACAAAGGTAAATGTGAAGGAGCGCGGTCTCCACACCGATCCTTTTGCAATATTGCACTATTACGTATTTTGATGCACTAAACACGAATCCGTTAAAAAAAGCTCGCTTTTCACTAGGAAAGAAGTTATGAAACACTAAAGTTCACTGTTGTGCGGGTTCTGAAAGGTAATGTAACCTACTATGTTTGCCAACATGCGCTTGCGCGGGTATGGAAAAGTTCGTAATAAGGATGTCTAATTGAAATTTACCATCAATTATTTCAATTTATCACCAGTTATTTATTCCAAAAATATTTTTTTTAAAATAATAAACCATTCTTTAAATTTTTTTTTTTTTTGCTGTTGACAAATATTATACAACAGAAATCCCTTCATAATTAGCTGATGCCTTTATGATTCATGCGCTCTAATTTTCGCCATTAGAGAGCGGAAACGCATAGCGCTAAAATTAATAAAATTCTATTATGTAAGATTAGCAAGCAAAGAAATGTTATTTGAAATGTTTATAAGCTATTTATTCGCAAATCATTGTTAATTTGAGCGTCCTCACCTGTCGTAACATGTCGCTTATGGGCATACGTGCTGTGCGTTTCCGCTCGCTCCGCTCGCTCAAGAAGATATCAAAACTCTAGCCAATCCAACTCGCTAAAATTAATAGAATTCTATCTAGCACGTATGCCCAAAAGCGACAATTTACGACCAAGTCAGCTACCACAAGGTGAGTCTAAATTTCAATTACACTTCGTCATTAAGGACTATTGCGCATGCGCGTGTTTACAAATACGCCGTTACCCCGTCTTTTATAACCTCCATAACAGTGAACATTAGTGTTTCATAACTTCTTTCATAGTGAAAAGCGAGCTTTTTTTTTAAACGGATTCGTGTTTAGTGCATCAAAATAAGTAATAGTGTAACATTTCAAAAGGATCGCTGTGGAGACCGCGCTCCTTCACATTTACCATAACAAATATTTATTTTATTACTACTTCTTGTTCAATTCTCAAGTACTAATATATTCTGTTTACTGTTTCAGATTGAGTAAGAGCTGCAAGGATGGAGTGGGATTATCGAGATCCGTACAACCACAGCAATGGCAGTTTTGGCGAAACTCGCTGTCAACAGCAAGCAGACTTCTTCGTCACATCCTTTGGCGTTTTCGCCGTTCCCGTTTGGGAAGCCATAGCTACAGCTGTGGTACTTTCTCTTATCATCATGTGTACAATAGTCGGAAATATTCTAGTCATCCTTAGCGTCTTCACTTATAAACCTCTCCGCATTGTACAGAACTTCTTTATCGTCAGCTTGGCTGTTGCGGATCTTACTGTAGCATTACTAGTTCTACCTTTGAACGTTGCGTATTCCATTCTCGGGAGATGGGAGTTCGGGATACACATCTGTAAGATGTGGTTGACATGCGACGTGATGTGCTGCACGGCATCCATTTTGAATTTGTGCGCCATCGCTCTGGATAGGTATTGGGCCATAACGGATCCCATAAACTATGCGCAGAAAAGAACTTTGAAAAGGGTTCTGTTCATGATAGGTGGAGTATGGTTGCTCTCTATGTTAATCAGTTCACCTCCACTTATCGGCTGGAACGATTGGCCGGAAGAGTTCACCAGTTCCACGCCTTGTCAGTTGACATCCCAGCAAGGATACGTCATTTACTCTTCACTGGGTTCATTCTACATCCCTCTACTCATCATGACGATTGTATACATAGAGATATTCATAGCCACACGTCGGAGGCTCAGAGAAAGGGCAAGAGCATCAAAACTGAACGCGGTCAAGCAAAACGTTCAGACGAACAACTCTATCAGAGAGAAACACTCTCCAATAGACGGCGAGTCTGTGAGCAGTGAAAACGCTCACGACGAACACAGAGAGAAGAAGAAAAAGTCTAAGAAAAAGAAGAAGAAAGTAGAAGAAAAGAAGAGCAACCAGCTTACTGCTCATGTCGCAGAAGATTCCATCACAGACGTCCACGAAATGTCTTCGAACTCCCCCAGATCGAAAAAAGAAGACTGGAAGGAGGATCAGAAGAACAGCCAGACACCTTTGGTTGCCGTTGCTGTGACTGAAGGAAAGAGAGCCGTCCAAGTAAACCAATTCATTGAAGAAAAGCAAAGGATATCACTTTCGAAGGAAAGGCGTGCAGCAAGAACTCTTGGCATAATAATGGGTGTCTTTGTTGTATGCTGGCTGCCGTTCTTTTTGATGTATGTGATTCTCCCGTTCTGTCCAGTCTGCTGCCCTTCTAACAAATTAATCAATTTCATCACATGGCTCGGATACATAAACTCTGGCCTCAATCCCATAATATACACAATTTTCAATTTAGATTTCCGGAGAGCATTTAAAAAACTTCTGCACATCAAGGCTCAAACGTGATTGCTCTTCCACTTTACTTAAAATATAATTTTCATAAGAGAGTAGTTGAAGTGTCTTTCTGTACTGATTACATGGGTTACACGGGTTAAAAATAAGGCGAAATTAAGTACTTGCTGGAAAATCTTTTCTAAACGAAAGGGTTTCTGATCTCCACCAGAAGCTAATAAATCTTTTCTAGAGTTTTAGTATTATTGTAATGTACAAGTAGGGGTAATACATTTCAAAAACAAAGCCACTTTTTATTCTGATTAAGCATATCAAGCATGTTACTTGAGAAACGATTATAAAAATGAATTTAAACCAGTATAAACATTTTATAAATGCTATTTAAAACTCTTAGGTAGAATCATCAGCATGTACTATGTTCTATGTTCAAATGCATTGTAAATACAATAATATCATGTCTATTGGAATTTCTTATTCCTTACTTATTAAAAATAAGTCTTTGGAATAATGTTTTAAGTATAAATTTTTGTAAAGTACGTCGTAGTAAAACTCAATGTAAATCATAAGTTACCAGCTTCATTGTAGTTCTATTTTCCTGTCCCAAGTGTAAAGGCTTAACTGATGTAATCAGAGATGCACATCTCCAAAATGTTAGAATTTAGGGAAAATTCTTTGTTAAATGTGATATTGTAAAAGAAAAATCTTTACGCTTAGATAATTAAATGTGTATTTAGCCTATTACGAGTAACGAATTGTTATGTAAATAAGCATGAAATATTAGTACTATTGTAAGCTTTAGGATTCATTTTCATCACTCTATTTCAATATTCTATGAGCCCGTTTATTGAAATAGAGAACAACATTTATATGTTTAGTGTAAATATGTACTATTAAGGTGTCACAAAAAATAAAACAGCATTTCCCTTCCCAAAATAACTATTTCTAAGTCAGTTTTTTTTTTTTTTTTTTTTTTGTTTCACAAAACTGTTGTATAATTGTATTGATGTGTGCTTTATAAATTAATTATGCTCTGAAAATAAACAATGTTCAGTCATTATTAATATTATTTGTCCTGTGTTTCACTATTTGTTTATTTTTATTTTTTGGTTAGCAGCAGGAGCTTCTTCAAGAGTTTGAGTCCTTCTGGTAGAGAGTTTATAAGCCAACTGTGTTGGGTCTGTATACGTAACACTAAAATAGGGCAAAACTATTCACAGCAGATTCGTCAGTATGTATGAACAACCAGGCGGAAAAGCAATTGTAAAAGCTGTAGAAAAACATATCCACTATACATAATGCCTTGTTTAAACAAGCTTAACCGTCCGTCGACCACGTGGGGTCTAGGCGGACCCCACGCACACTATTTCCCCCCTCCCTTATAGCCACCGTATCTCTACCTTCCTGCTCTTTGTAGTAGCTTCCTAATCAGTAGTGCTCCGAAGATCGGCAGTGTCACATCGCTCATAAAGAATAGTCTACCCCTCAAATTGATTATTTTTAGTTGAAAAACGGGGTTGGGGTCTAACCGTTGGCTTCCGTGATAAGTTTTTTTTAGGACATTTACATGTATTTTATTTTTCCAATTTAATTAGTTTGTATCATGGTAGTACCTGGTATCAAGATAAAACTGAATTCATCGAATTTTACAATCAGACGAAAGGATTCCATTTTCCTGTGTTATTGTCTTTCTGTAATGCAATGTCAAATCCTACAACCACAATTTGGATCCTGAGACTCCATATTTGGAGGGTATCTTCACAGACTCCTACAAATTGATTGAATATTTTTTGACGGTAGTCTTATGAAGTATTAGCACGTTACCACCATAAGTGTAAGTGGGGTCCTGGTGGACCCCCCGTGGGCGACGGTGTAACTCTCTCTCACGTGGTCGACGGAGGGTTAAAGTAACTGAATCTCTGTGTAAACGAGTTTTTGTTGTTTTTTTTTAGTGACAAGTATTAGTTTACACCATAAGCACAAGAGAATAGAAATGAACTCTATATACTAAGCGGCTAGTAAGCTCCACCACCACCATTCTACTAAGCAGCTGTCCCTTGCCACATTTTTTAAATGAAATGAAGTGAAAATTTGTATTCTTATTCCGGGACACATGTACCTTAGGAATAATTTTGAATTTACAGTATAGTGAAATCAATTTAACAAAATTAAATACTACAGCTTCTATATCTGTACCCCGGAGGTAAAGAATGTCCATGTCCATTTTTTTTATTAAATTGGTTTAACAACATGTCATTAATGTGTATTTTCTGGTCCCTATAATGGTTTTGGGCACTAAGTCTTGTTCCCATAAATAACGAAGATAATACAGTGACAAGGCCAACGGCCATAGCCACGTTGAATACACCGGTTCCCGTAGATCACCGATGTTAAGCAACGTCGGGCGTGGTCAGTACCTGAATGGGTGACCGACCACGTGCTGTTGGCATTATAAAAGGGTGGCAACCTGTAGATAGCCCGGCGCTAATAGCCCAAATAGTTGATGCGCCGTTAAAAAAAAAAAAAAAAAAAAAAAAAAAAAAAAAAAACAGTGACAAATAAAATCATGTCTGTTTTCATTAGAGGTATAAGACACCATGTGGAGGACTTGGTTTTGTTTGACTATGATCAATACTTCCAATTACCTATGAATGCCAATAACAATGAGACAATTTTTTTCTAAACTGTTTCTATATAGAAACAGTTTAGAAAATATTTCTTATATAAGAAACGAAGAAAAAAATTTTAAAAGTTCAAAGCTTTGGCAAATTGACTCTCCTGAACAATTACAAACATGGTGTCCTTTACCTCCGGGGAACAGTACTATGCCCTAACCGCCCGATTTTCCCCTTTGCAGGTAACCATTAATAAATTAATTATTGGCTGGGTGGGTCATGGCCTAGTTTTGAACTCAGGTCCTCCAGCATATTAGTCCAGTGCTCTATCATTGATCTAATCTTGTCCTCCAATAAAATTTAAATCCTACCAAAAGAAACCATTTTCACTTTGTATAATGAATTTTTATTATTGTCCCCCCAAAAATGTAAAAGGAATCTTTTATATAATCGGACCCTCAATGCTTTGCAAAGAACTTTGCCGCAATATTTTAATGAGATAAAGAACAGACTAAGAAGGATATTTGGTTCAATGATTACCCTAGAAATCATAGAAAGGGAAATAAAAAATGCTGAAAAATATATATGTTATAAGAAGATTTTATTTTAATAAACAGAAAAAATATTTTAATGACACTTTTAACATTAAGGTTTTTAAATTTCTTCATTATTTCTTTGAGAAAAATTCTCAACTAAAAATTTTAGATTTGAATTTTAAAGTAGACTATTAATAATATGTTAAATAGGAATATTTTATACGTTTAACTAAACTGATGTGGCCTGGCGTCCACAAAACATGTAGGGCAGTTAAAAAAAATAAAATTTTAGAGCCTTCTGCTCAAATTCAGGAACATGCTTTAGGTCCACCCGACAAAACTATGTAATATACTGTATAACATATAGTCTTCTTTTTCGTACATGGCCATTGCACATGTGCGAACGCCTGCAGACACTTTTTAGTAATATTTTTTTTTCAGTTTAGTCATCGCTAAAGCATATTTATGCTAACAGTCCCGCACCAGGCTACAAGGACCCAGAGGAGCAGATACTGTAGAGGTATCTGGGGAGATAGCCGCCTGATATTCCCCTTTGCAGGTACCTATTAATAAATTAATTCAAGACTAAGTGGCCCTAGGGTTGGCCTGAGACACCAAATCCAATTCTCAAATGAAGAAACAATCAGGTCTTCCAGCATATTAGTCTGGTGCTCTACCACTAAGCTAACCATGACTCAGTTATAAAATGAAGAAGTACAAAAAAGAAAATAAAATGCTTTTTTTTTTTTTTTTTTTTTTTTTTTTTTTTTTTTTTTCTTTTTTTTTTTTTTTTTTTTTTTTTTTTTAAAAGACATACGCCACATATATCCAAGAAAAGTGAATATACTTAACTTGCCAGAAATACATGGATGAATTTCCATACTATAAGTGTAAGTGTACACACACTCAAACACACACACACATATATATATATATATATTTAGAGGGAGAGAGAGAGAGAGAGAAATTCTAATGGGGGTCATTTTCAGTTTCTAGATTACGGGAATGAATCAGACTCGATAACGTTTTTTAAAAATTCTTTCATGACAGCAATCTCAACAGCTGAATTCCTTTGGAAATTGCTTAAATAGAACAAAGAAGGGGAAAAGAAGAACGTAAAAACCAAGTTTACATTGTTTATTGCCTTTCTCATACTTTCCAGACAAGATTTACAAAACAACAGCATATAAAAATATTCAAAATGAAGTATTAACTGTCTGAGTATATAATAATATTATTTTTAAATATTACAAAACAAAAAATAACATGAAATAAAAAGAAATAAAACTATTCTGCAGTAACGCCAATGACAACATAATAACAATAAATATTAAAATGCTTTTCTTGAAACAATCAAATTACTTATGTAGGAAGCGTTGATCGTCGGGGTTTCGGTCAGTGTTCTTATTCAATAAAACACATTTTATTTGCTAAAATGTATATTTATTGCCGCCAACGTTTCGGCTTGCTATACAAGCCATCTTGTACTATTATACCATTATTATTCTATATATATATATATATATATATATATATATATATAAATATATATACATATATATATATATATATATTTATTTATATTTATATTTTCAAGCATATAGGTACTCATATTTATGTTAATGTTTTTATCAATAGGTATGTTACTATGACACTTGTACTGAATTCGCTTGGATACCATATACATGTATATTTATTTATATGGCTATTATTATCCTATATATATATATATATATATATATATATATATATATATATACATATATATATATATATATATATATATATATATATATATATATTTATATTTATATTTTCAAGCATATAGGTACTCATATTTATGTTAATGTTTCTAGCCTTTTTTTTTTGTCCTTACCATTGTTATACCATATATGTTTTTACAGCCCTGAAGATGGCTTGTATAGCAAGCCGAAACGTTGGCGGCAATAAATATACATTTTAGCAAATAAAATGTGTTTTATTGAATAAGAACACTGACCGAAACCCCGACGATCAACGCTTCCTACTTCCGAACGGTCGACCATATCTTCTCAATAAATTACTTATGTTATTAAAATTTTAATAAGCCATCATCCCAACAAAAAAATTTAATTTTATAGAACAATTTTTAACATTTCTGAATTTCTACACATACTAGACACATTTAATTAAATAGTTACATCATTATTAATAGATGACATCAAGCCATCCAAAATGCCGATTACGGGCTACAACAATAAACGCAATGTTATTATCATCAACACGAATGACAACAAGAAAAAAATCCCTTCGAACCCAGACGACAAGGAAACAAGATTCCGAAGGGACTTTGTTAATCGTTAAACACTAAATAGGCTCTCTATAATGATCTCTGAATAGAGTCCTGAAAGACATGAAGGTAAACGTACACAATTCAACGTACTCAAAAATCTGAATTCACAATGCTTTCTCAGTTCATTTTGGAGAAAAAAATGTAAGTCTTATAAATATTTACTATGACAGCCTCATAGTCCAAAAGTTATATAGGTTTGAATATATATTTCAAAATAGTGAGCATAAATATGTTCTTAAATTGTTACAACAAATAACTACATTTATTTTACCATCAAATATCTACATTTCTTTTATAAATTATATTCCATTTATTTCACAAATATTTTAACAAGATGTTTTCATAGAAACTACAAAATTTCTATTAGAACATGCACTTAACTAAAGTTTACTTGCTTGTCATACCTAATGTCTAATGCAATTTGGTTGCTTTCGCCATAAAACATTGTTTATTAAGGTTTAAATAAGTACCGAAAAAAAGGATAGATCATTGCTGAAAATGTTCATCCCCCTTCAACTATAGTTTTTTCAAATAGTCAGAAAAGTTCAATGGCCTATGCGCGATTCCTCTATGTTCGGGCATTTACAAAGCCGTTGTAAATGTGAAACATTACAAAAACTGATAATATCTTGTTTAGACTTTGAGAGGTCAGGCTTTAATTTTTATTTTATTTAATTTAACACCTTGGCTGCGGATGACGTTGCATGTGCGTCATGGGGGCCACCTGGCAAGCTGGGAGAAGAAGTTAAAAAGTTTTGGGGATCGGCTACAAACCTCCAGGTTGGTTTATTCGTTCCTCCCGTCGTCTCAGGGAGTGTTTCAAGTGCCTTATTCTGGAATCGTTCCGGGCTCAGACCTTTCAGTGAATTTTTGCAGGAGTTTCGTCACCATGTGTGTGTCATGGTAAAAAACATGTTTCTGAAGGAAATTATCCAGAATTTCCAATGGGTAAGTTTTTTTTTTTTACATTAACTAAACAAATGAAATCATAAAATGAAAAAAAAAAAATTGGCATTTTTTGGATGGTTTGGGGTTTACCGCTTCCCCAGTCAAAGTGTTAACATTTATCAATTCTTAGCCAAAGCTAAGGCAGAAAAAAAAATCCTTCCAGTGATAAGGTCTCTCAAACTATGTCATCTTTTTAAACAGGCAACGTTATAGTTTCAATTTGTTTACGCTTAGCTTTGGCTTAGTATAGATAAACATTGTACACCATCTCCCTTGCATTCGTCAATCATTATTGATAGTAAATAAATCAATTGAATAGATGTTAAAATCTTTTCAGATTAAAATTTTACATTATTTATTTGATTTTAAGAGCCCACAACCAAACGAATTGCGCTTTAAATCTGCAAGATGCAAGAAAAATTTGTAAAATGTAAGTCCTTTTAAAGCAAAGAACTAAAAGTCTAAATTTACAATTGAATAAACAAGTAGCACATAATTAATAAAAATACTGCATAAAATTTGAAAAATGGAACAAACAGAAACAAAATCTGTAAAAATCTAAATAAAAACAGGATAAATGTAACAAAAAGTAGAAAACTGCTTTGAATTTTTTTATAATTAAAAAAAAAGAAAAAATGCTAATAATATGCTTTTATATATGTATGAGTTTGTATTGAATAGAAATTGTATGGTAGTGTCTATGTATAAACTTCCATCCATCAATAGTTCATACATGTCATGTGGTGGGTAAATTAACTTCATACATGTCATGTGGTGGGTAAATTAACTTCATACATGTCATGTGGTGGGTAAATTAAGGGATGAGACTGGCAACGTAGTGCTCGATCTAGCAAATCTGGAGACGCTGGGCTTGGAGTGGTGGCAGGGGAACATTTGTTTTGTGTTAGGTATCAATTTGGAGCAATGGTGTACTATCAGGTTTTTGGCCAGTAAAAAACATTTCTGAGGCTCCTCAGCCTCCTGTTTCGCCTGACTTGAGTCTTTGTGACTTTTTTCTCTTCCTAAAGTTGAAAAATCGCCTCAAGTGAACTCATTTTTGGATAGTCAAAAACATTCAAAAGGCTGTAACCGACCAGATGAAGGATATTCCAGTATCGGAGTTCCAGCACTAAAGGAAGTTATTTTGAGAATAACAATAGACAATGATAATAAAAAAAATAACAATATACAATTGTAATTCTATTTGAATAAAAAAAAATTAAAAATCGGTCTTATTTCTTAATTTACAGACCATACTATATATAAACTTTAAAGGTGGGTATTATTAGAAAGTGCTAAAATGAGAGCAATGATAGGAAAAATGAGTTTTTCATTATTTTTTGTGAGAAACAAGAAAACCCAACCTTAAAGAATCATTTTCATTCATAATCGAACTCTTTACTGATATGGTCATTTATTTCATTAATAAATTTTAAAAAATCCAGTAGTCATAAGTCAAGCAAGTAAACTTTTATGATACATAGTCAAGGTACATTTTCACCAACAACAGTTTTAATATATCCGCATATAAGTATATGCTGTACTATAAATTTGCTAAATTTTATTACATACTAAATACAAAAGTTTGCGTCATTTTTCACAAGGCTTCTATAATGCAGTCATTTAAAAATTCAATTGAACACCTAATATTTGATGACGTACTTACAACAATAACGTATTCAGAAGCTGTATAAATTTTACAGTTCTGATAGAAAATTTTATATTTACAATAAATTGTACATTTTCTTAATTAAGTTATTATCTGCAATGCAAGTTAAGCATAATCTAGCTATATTGACATCTAGCATGTAACAACATTTTAAGCAAATGTCTGTCCATAATAATATTACTCTAATAAAAGAATAGAAATAAATTAGGTTTATCATATATATTTTTATTATTTTATTTTTATTTTTTTTTACTATCAAATACTTTCTAATGACATGTAATGCCTTAAAACACTATATTTTAATGTTTCAATAAGTCTACTGTAATAAATCTGAGTTTTTCTAAATATTTGGTGATTATGAATTTAAAAATTAGTCCGATTCTGAATTCAGGAAGGAGGAAACAGTATTTAAAGTGAGTTAGAACAAAAATTTATTAATTGTGTAAGTTATTTTTAAATCTTGTTGAGTAAAAGAAGTAATGATAATACATTGTGATGGAAAACTCATTCCTCATTATTTATACATGTGTATGTGCAACGGTAAAACACTGAAATCTGGTGAATGTTGACAATCACCAGTGAATTTCAACAAACACACAGCTGCTTGGTGTATGTCCGAAATATTTGTTAAATATCCTTATTCCTGACTTTTACCGGTGCTCAACATTCACCATGCACTAATGGTGAATGTTGAGCATTTCTGAGATTTATATTTTCTTCGCCCTAATTCAGTCGCGATACATTTTTTGTCGCTCATTCTGAGAGGAATGACTGAGAACGTAAAACGCACAGTACATTCAAAATGAAAAAGGAAAATAATAGTAATAAAAAACTTACTGAATTATGTGATTCAAATTTTATTTATTGCAACAACTTAAACTATTATGACACTTTGAATTGTACAAAAGGCCCTTGTTTTTACAACTGCATTTGTTTGTGGAACACTTCCTTTTGCAATGACAGCCCATCGTAACCTGTCGCTTATGAGCATATGTGCTATGCGTTTCCGCTCGCTACGTTCGCTCAAGAAGATATCAAAACTCCAGTCAATCCAACTCCCTAAAATTATCAGAATTCTTTTAATTTTAGCGAGTTGGATTAACTAGAGTTTTGATATCTTCTTGAGCGAGCGGAAACGCATAGCATTTATGCCCATAAGCGATAGGTTACGACGGGCGAGGAGGAAAAAATTAACAAAACGTTGCTGTCCCCATCAAACCTTAATAAAACTGACAAAGCTGACTGAATCCTTCGGCTTTGGCGAGAAACAGCCTGTTGCCTCCTAATCGACTCCTCTCTTTTGGACATTCACCAGAGCATATCTGTGATTGTCGGTGAGGGTCCGAATGTACAAAAATGTAATGAAATATTCTATCTTTCACCAACGTATTTGGTGTTTGTTGACATTCACCGGTGAATGTCGACATTCTCCAATTTCGGTCTTTCACCGCAACATAAGTATAATTAACCCTTACGAAATGGCAATCCCGCACGACCTTAGATGCTCACGGAGTGGAACCCGTTTCACCCTCCTGGTTCCACTGGATGGCATGAAAATACCTGAGCCTCCTTTGGCAATCTGTTCTCATTTCTCCTAATACGGTTTCATTATTTCTTTCTTAAAAACGTTTTCCAGCACCATTTTCTCATCTTTAGACCAGAAAACTTCTTTCTTTTTTATATATATATATATATATATATATTTTTAAAATTTTGTTCAATATTTGTTTTTGTTTTTTAAATAATGTCAAGTAAAATATCTTGGCATTGGTATGGTAGCTACAGAACATGATCTCTATGTACTCATCAACTTGTAAAACACATATAAGGCCCTTCAGAGGGACCAAAACTATGCAAAGGGACCGGGTAACTGTGGGAAACCTCTATTCAATAGGCTCAAAATGCATTTTTATGAACTCTAGTGGATACAAGAGTGACTAGAGCTTTGTGATATCGCAAAAAGCTATTACACTGGTGGCTTTCAGTTCCGAAAACTAAGTAATGGCTTTGTCACTAAAGTGGCTATCGGGCAACCATTTCTCACAAAATTGTATGGCTATAAGGCCACCCATTGTCACAAAAGTGGCTATTAGGCTACCCGTTGTCATGAAACCGCCCTTCAGACCACGGGGCACGACGACCCCTTGTCATGAAAGTGGCTATCAGGCCACAGGACATGCCTGAAGCTAGAATCTTGGCATTTAATTTATTCTAATAATTTCCGCTAATGGAACCTATTATGAGAACTAGTAAATACTAAATTTTCTTGATGAGCAGTTTTTTATCATATGACTCCTCTTTAATGCACAAATTTTTTTTTTTTTTTTATAAAACACCTTTTTATGGCATTGAAAAAGACCTGCCAATCTGTACTTATTGTATTGAAACAAATATGATTGCAAGTAATACAGTGGGACTTATATGTCCCTCTGATAGATCTTACTAATTTCTGAGCCCCTTCACGGCCTTGCATAGGCAGATGATTTAAGTGGGACATATATATCTCTCGGTGCATTACAAGAGTTGTTTAAAAATATGAGTAACCTTTCGTTTTTATGATCTACTAAATGTAACTTAGAGTAAAAATTGTTGCTTTTTGGACGATATTGACAGATATATTGAAAAATGCTTCATTTAAAACATTTTTAAGAACACTCTCAACTTACTTAGTTACTACTAAAGAAGCGCTAATGAAATGATTGTTCTTCTATTATCTAACAAGAAACTGTGTCCAGACTTCTAAACAAATTTATAAGGAAGTCCATAGTTTTAACAATTATATTAATAATTTGATAAATATGTTTTATGGATATTTCCACGAATTTGAGACATTCACTTTGTAAAATTTATCTATTTAATCTAATGTTTTTTTTTGTTTTTTTTGGTTTTTTGTGTATATATTTATACATCAAATATATTACCTGCTATAGCAAAATTCAGCCTACAACAAGAACTTTGTTATACACTTATTTATTTTTTATATACAAGCCAAATACAATTTTAATCAACAGCGATCTCCTACTTATCACAGGAATAAAGAACTGGAATGTAGCCATTTTATAACATAGGCCTTGAGTGAATATTTTGTAAAAGTCATTTCAGTCAATTTTCTTAAAGCACTGATATGGTACAGTTTTATAAGTAATTAATGATATCATTTTCACAAGAAGTCTTCGAATATGAAATTGATTAATATATGTTTCTTGCCTTAATATAAATCTGAGATCAAAACTTGTGCAAAAATTGTTAATTCAAATGTTTCTTATTATAAATCGTTCTTTTTGTACCAATTTTATTAAAACGTTACACTTTATCGACTAGATATATATGTTAAATATATTTGCACACACAAAAGCTACAATGTATTATTAACTAGAAAATTTTATTAATTTTCAGAATACAGTAATGTTCTAGCATTAAGAAGCCTTGTGATGCGACATCTACCGAGGTATTCTCGGTTTGCTTACAAGTATTACAATTACCAACAACGTTTAACAATTTTACTTAATTTATAATAAGACAATTACAAAAAGCAGTTTATTCTTTACTTAAGAAATACAATTTTTGTTCTTTAAATAATGTTGTTATTTCTTATTAAAAGGATATTTAATTGTCATTTAACGTTTATTAATTAATTTTTATTAATTTTTTTTTCAGGAACTATTTAAAAATATGTAGAATAAGGAAAGCAAGTAGCATAATAAAAATACATTTAATATAATTGACGGGTGTGAAGCAATAAGGAGGCAGCTCCATTTTTGGAGATTTTCACCTCAGAACATTATCATGGATTTAAAAATTATCTCTATCTTCTGGTAGAATAAGGAAGCAGCTCTGGTCACTTCAATAGTGGAATCACAGTGTGTGGTACACTATTGACTTTCCATCTGCGTACAGCCAACCCCTGCTCTTAAAAACTGAGAAATTCAATGACATAATGAGCCTCACGCACAAATATGTCCAAAAAAATTAGATGTCATTCTATAATGCATAAAAATGTGTAGCTTCTTCAGCTACACTGACGATGACGATTTGACAGAAACAGACCAAAGAGACGGCTGAAATTTGCATTAATTGATTCTTATTTTTATTTTTTTTATTTCACATTTTTTGTTTATATAGTCATATGAGCGTTCTTAATTAAAAATGTGACAAAAAGCAAATTTTGTTAGTTTTAGTTGAAAAAGTCGTAAATTTTGGGGTTTTTTTTTATAGAACATGGCGCTATAAGGAGGCAGCTTCAAATTGTTAAACCTGACATTACCACTCTAAAAAAGGTAGGTTCTGGTCCTTATGGACTTAATTCCATAAGTAGAGGGCTATGTTATGATAAGAAAAAGAGAATGGAAAAAATATCAAGAAACTAAATTTATAAAAACGTTTTGTTTAATTTGCCAACAATTTGAAAATGGAGCTGCCTCCTTATTGCTGCACACCCGTCAATTGTGTTAACACACCATATAGACTGGACAAGAATAATTATTCCATAGTAGAGAGCCTTGTTCACATATTGTATATATGCAGTTCAGAAAATAGAAATAAGAAATTAATCCATTATGACCTTATTATGAAAATAAATAATAAATTATTTATGCTTGAAGGGCACAAGTTGTGGATTTTTTTTTCTGTCACCTGAGGTTATTGGAAATTGTAATGTACATATTTTATTCATTATTTTGTCCTATATATATATATATATATATATATATATATATATATATATTCCACTTTTTCTTATTTCTTTTTATGACAGGTGGTCGGATAAAGCAGTAAAGCATTTGCTCACATTTACTACTTTATTTGATATGTTTTGCCCGAAATGTTTTGTGCTTTGGTCGCACCAATATATATACGTTTGATCTAATTATTAGCAAGCACTGTGGCATAACTACCAAACATGATCCAAATGAAAACGTATTGGCAATAATAAAATAAATGTAGAACATTTTCTTTTAAATACTTCATAAATAAAGAAAAAACTGCCTTTTTGTTTTCCAATTTCTTAAAAAACTATATAATTTATACATGTAGACATTCAAAAGATTAGTCCAAATAGGAAAAAATATCAATTTATCTATGTTAATCCATATAGTACAAAATACGAGCAAAATACTGCTCGGAACAATTCTTCTATATTGAACAGTAATAAATATAGACCTACAGAAACAAGCTTAATCCTTAAAATTTATCACGTATCCACAAAGAACAGTATTACAAATTCATCTATGCTCTGTAATTTGTAAGCCAGCAAATTACGTCAAGCCAAAAGGAACCAGCCTTCGAAACCCCTAGCTTCTCGTACACTTCAGAAGCTTAGTGCTCAAATATAAAAATATTAACAATCATTATTTATTTGACTATATTGCTTGGTCACAGCAATTAAACTTTTTATTTTCTACAAAAACTTACGTATAAGAGAGAAAAATAACGATTAATCTAATTTATAATTTACAAATAGCCTTCAGATAACGAAACAAACTCCCTCCTAGAAATGAGGAAATTAAACTGAGACGGTTAAAATATATTAAAAGCCACTTCAATAAGTGTCCACAGGGCTGAAGAAGAAAAAAATATGGTATTCGTAGAAATCATTTTTTTGTAGTCAAATGAAAAGCGAGTACGAGTAACTGTTATAAATAACTACTGCTACTTCAAAAGTAACTGGATGTGGTCTCCGCAAAAAGACCCGAAAAGTTTCCTAAAATATGTAAAATCCACTAAAGGTACCTCAGTTCTATGATAAAAAGTTGACCTCATTTTGTATTTGAGGTAATTTACTCTGTCAAAAGATCTATGACTTTAAAGGACTAAATTAAAGAGATTGTTAATCGCGAAGATTAACAAAATGAAGATGTTCAGTCAACATAGTTAAATAAAACTGCATTTTTAAAATAAAAAAATGAGTTTTTCCCCAATATTTTGGGTTGATTTTTGACGCCACAAAACAAAAATGGACAGAATAGGTACAATAATAACTTATAAATATACTAACAGTAAGTGTGCATAATAAAATTAAATAGTGCTGGCTTGACTTACCGTGGAACACCAGGTACAATGGACAGGAGAAAGGTGCAAACAAATATTGCCCAAAAATAGTGTTTTATTCAGAAGCCAACTATGTTTAATGTAAAATTAAGTCAATTTTACAATGAATAATAAATAAGGCAGATAATTTTAAGGGGGTTAAAATGTAAACTAAAAAATAACCAAGTCCCTAGTTTTTTTTTTTTTTTTTTTTTTTTTTTTTAATATTAAATGAAGTGCTTTCTTTACGCTGAGATTTAAACATAACTAGTGTCTTCAATATACATAATTGAAAATAATTACAAAATGTCAGTCACTTTTGTAGGGTTTAATTATCAGGAAACATGAAAATAAATGTTGCCAATGAAAGACTGCAATACACTCCGTGTAACCGTAAGAGTGAGTGAGAGCACATTTAAGATAGTTGGCTTCTGAATAAAACTCAATTTTTGCACAATATTTTATTGCACCTTTCCCCTATGCGCAGTACCTGGTGTTCCATGGTATGTCTAGCCAACGCATATTTGCCTTCTTATCTACCCAAGAGATGCACTATAGAAAAATTTCAAGATGCATAAAACACTTCATGAAACGTGCGTTACCAGCTCTCCGACGATTATAAGTTATTATTATTTATTATACATTTAATATTGTACTTACTTTGTCTATTTTTGTTTTATTGTCCTGACAAAGGCTTGAAAATCAAAGATAAGTAAGCTCACAAGGTAAAAATACAAGCTCATTTTTTATTAAAAAGGATATTTTTATTGAACTATTACGAACAAACTTTTCTATAGTTCGAAGGGAGGGAATCGTTGGGAAACTGGCTATTTTCGGCTTGCACTTTGGAAAACTTCTTCATCTGCTGAGTAATTTTTAGCTGCAGAGCGCTGCAAGAGTAGAAGCCAAAAATTGTTCAAATAAAGGTTTTTCCAAATTTCGGCATTAAATTACTAGTCCTACTCTTTAAAAATGTGTATTGTACATAGAGAATCTATTCAATATCACTTCTTGATGTTTATGAAAAATTACCAGGATTACTGATCAAAAGTTTTTCATTAATCTCATTTAAATGTTATTATTTTTATAAGTTTCATTATTGTAACATAGCGATAGTACTAATCAGTCTAATATACACCTAAGTTATTATCTTATTCCAATATTCATTAATGAAAACTTAAAAACAACAATCACACATTGCTTTGTACTGAATGGAATCATTGACTTGATGCTTAGAAGCACAATATTTACACAATGTTGTATTTACAATAATAGTAGAATAGTCCACTTTTTAAACCACGCGGATAGACTTTTCTAATGTTTGAAATAAAAATATTTGATATATTCAAACAAAATTCTGGTGCTAATGGCTTCGGTAGTATAAACATAAAATAAAAACGTTTACACATTTCAAGTGTAAACGTTGTTCTAAAATTAATTAAATGAAAATAAAAGTTAATGTAATTACTGGTTATTAGTTATTTTTTTTCAATGTGAAATAAATGTTTTCAGTATTTTAATCGAGAATTTTAGGGTTTCATTGGTTTACAATACCTGAAATACTTAAGTGGCTCGGTTGGGGTGTGCAGGATAAGTGCTAGTTGATATCCGTACAAATATCAACTAGCACAGTGTGTATTTTATTATATTTTACAGGGTTTCATTGGTTTACAATACCTGAAATACTGGGAAGAAATAAAATACACACTGTGCTAGTTGATATCCATAAAAATATCAATTAGCACAGTGTGTATTTTATTATATTTTACAGGGTTTCATTGGTTTACAATACCTGAAATACTGGGAAGAAATAAAATACACACTGTGCTAGTTGATATCCATACAAATATCAATTAGCACAATGTGTATTTTATTTTATTTTACAGGGTTTCATTGGTTTACAATACCTGAAATACTGGGAAGAAATAAAATACACGCTATGCTAGCTGATATTTGTATGGATATGAACTAGTACTTATCCTACACACCCCAACCGAGCCACTTAAGTAAGTGTTGAAAGAGCCTTTTCAACCCTAAAGTAGTATGTGTTTGTATGTTGTCTCCTATTTGTGTAAAGCTAACAATAAACCATTAAAAACTTAATGCTACATTCTTTGAGACCAAAGAGCTTTTGAAGTTAATAAAACTAATTTAAATTTAGAAGCACATGGGTTAAATATAGATTAGTCTCTGGAGGTAGAGGTAGGTGTTAACTCTGAATATTTAAGATTAACACGTTCCCTGTCCCGTTTACCGCATGTGGTTCACAAAACGGGACACTGGGACATCTCACTACACTCGTGAACTACATGTAGCTCACAGGGTTTATAAAATTTCTATTGAAATATATTCGGTGAACGTGCTACGGCTTGCACACTTTCATGTTTGGACTTGATAGGACAGTCATGAAGATTAGAAAAACAGCGTGGCATGCGGAGGTTAATATGGTTTTCTAATATAGAAAACCCTTTTTTATAAAAATTCATTTGGACTTGCCGAGTTTTTTTTTTTTTTTTTTTTGTGTTTCAGATAGGAAACGTGTTAAAGACAGTAATCCTCAGCTAGAATAAGTAATCCTCGAAACAAGGCAGTTTTTTGAAAATTTCTCTATTATTTTTCTACCACCTCTTACCAATGTGCAGTCTTAGATGCAAAAATTAATAAATTTATTTTACAATTAACTATATATTTTGTAAAATTCAGGGCATTAAGATAGATGGATTAGATTAATTTGGTATACACATAAATTAATAGTATCAGTTTTTGTACATTTCAGAATATTAAGTTTTTCATCTACTGCAATAATAGTTATAAAAAATCATAAAAAGCATTGTGTGTAATTGTAAATTTTTTGTTTAATTAGTACCTACGATCCAAAAAAAAAAAAAATTTAAGTTCACTCACACAATATTTTTGAGGATTCCAATGTTTTGTTAGTTGCTGGTCTCGCTCAAGTCTAACTACAAGTTTCTTCACATTCTCGACGTCGAGCATAATTAATGAATGTTAGCATCCTAGGATATAACACAAATCATGAATTATTTTGTAGTTGGGTATCAATGTTTTACATGGGCGTATATAGAAAATAATTTCGGTAGGGGCTGGGAAAATTTCGTGGGGGGGCTGAGATCATTTGGGGGGTATGGAATTCTAACAATCAAGAACTCGGAATAGTTAGCTAATTAAAACGCCATTAACCCAAAATAAATTATTTTTTCGTAACTAAGTGATCTTATTTAATTTATTTTTAAGGTTTTATGACACATTTTTACCAATTTCAGGGGGGGGGCAGCAGCCACCCAGCCTCCCCCTTATATATGCCCATGATATGTTAAAAAAACTGTCAGAACCGTTGGGTGTACTTCTACCTCATCATTACCTTCAGTAAAACATTGGACCTAATATGTTCTTAAAGCAGAAGAACAGTGATTTTTTTTTAATTTTAAAGGTGCTAACAGCCATAAACGTCGATGCACCTTAACCAAAAAAGAAAAAATACATATACTAACAGCAACAAATAAAGCTTACAATCTACAAATATATCTTTCAAAAAGCTGTGGACTCAGTATCTTACTAACATTGTTATCAGTCTGTTCTGTTCAAGCAGTCTTACGTATCTCTCAGTTTAATTTCCTTCTTTCACCTTCTTTAACGTATACATTCAAGTATTTTCACAAAGAGGCCCTTTCGTTTGATCAAAGTGATAATACTTACTAAAATAACGGTAATTATTTATAACAAGTTGAATTTCCAACGTTGTAATTGACCTTTGATGAATTTGGCCATATTTTTGGTTCCTTTGAAAATAAATAAATAAAAAAATCAGTCAACGTTACAGATTCATTCAATCAGATGATATGTTACTTTTAAAGACTGATGTTAATATCCAATAGACGATAAAATAGAAAAATCTACAAAGTTTTTACCTGAATTTTGTTAAAATTGGTAACAAGTAATTTAATTAATAACACTAAAACTATTATTTGGAATGAACAATTATAAATGGAGAATAATAAATCAGAGTATTAGTTTAACACAAAATTTATCAATGATTTTTATAAAATAGGAGTAGATTGAAAAATAAAATAAAATAAAACACATTTACGTACTAGTCAATTTATTCAAATTTCCCTACCGGATTCACGTCCATTTTGACGAAATTTAAATAAAATTACTAGTATGTAAAGATGTTATTATTTTATTTTATCAATTGACTTTCTGTATATTTTATAAAAATCATTGGAAAACTTTTGAGGTCATTTTTGAGAATCACAAAAATTTATGTAAGTATAAAATCGGTCTTCCGTTATGTAAAAATCTTAGATCAATGGTTGAATATCAAATTGCAGAAAACGATATGTATTTATAGAAACTTGGATTGCACACTTAGACAATAATTAAATAATTATTAATTCTTAATTGACACTTTGACTATTGCAGTTTTTTTTTGCAGTAAAATTTAATTAATTTAAAAAAAGAAATTTGCACCCACTAATTTCTATCTTTCCTGTTTTGGCAATTCATCGAACTTATTAAAACTTATAACTATAAAAAATTACATGAATCTTTTTCAAAATAACAAAAAAAAGTATTGTTATAAATGTCAATATACTTAAACTAAAATACTTGGATACCAAAGTCAATTACAAACTTTTTTATAAGAGTAACTACAATGCTAACCCCTGGTGTGTGTAAAGTGTCTGACTGTGTATGTTGGCAGCAGTGAGCATCTTGATAGTAGATGCTCACTGCTGCCAACATATTTCACTGACTTTTCCCTCATTTCAAAACACCAGGGTTTAAGTTAATTAATCAGAAAAAGGTCATATTATTCATTAATTAGTTAAGAAAAAAAGGAACTCTGCAAAATTGAATTAACTTTATTCTGGTTGTTAATAAGGTGTTTTTACGAGAAAGTTTGAGATTATTAATATATTAAGTACGTATCACACTATCATCACCGTTTAGTCAAAAAAGGGCACTATGATTCAAAATTTTTTTCTAATCAAATATTTACTTTGACTTCAATATTAACTACACTACAAGAAAATCAGTTTTATTTTTCCACAGCTTATAAAGTTCCCAGTTTTGTAATCTACCGATTACATTATCAATGAGGTAATACAAGTGTAAGTCAAACATTTTTTTTTTTTTTAATATCGAAATGGAAAATACATTTATTGTCATTAAAATGATAATTTGTACATTTTAAGTGACTATCTGACTTAGGGTATTACTACGACGACAAAGTATATTTTATTCAACCAATTTTCCCATCCAATCGAAGAACAAACTTGGATGGACCAGCATCCAAATACATTGAAAATAATTTACAGTTTTTTTTAAAGCTGTGAATTACCAATGTCAATCAGCTTCAAATGCTTACATTTATAAGTTACTAAAAAAACTGTCACAATATTTTTATTAAATTGACAGTTACACTTCCGGAGTTGTTCAGCTGAACAAACTCTCAACCAATTTTAACAATTTTTTTTTTACTATATGAGTACAGTGCACTACTTAAAAAAGTACCAAAGTGATTTTCTTAGTAAAAGTAGAATCATTTCTAAAAATATATTTATATACTCTTATCATTTCATATTTAAAAAAATGTTTCAAACACGTTTTCTTCTTTCAAGAAACCTGTTAAAAATATCCGTTTAAATGAAATAACTATTTCTGGGCGTAGGAATTAAAAAATTAAAGGAAAATTCAGAAAGTGTCATTCCTTAAATGGGCAATCTCCAAATTTGAGCTAAGTCAAATGTAATATTTGGACCTTGATTACCCTGTTTTCATGTGCCACTAGGCTCCCTTGAGCCCGAAATCTGAGCGCTAATGCGCTACAAGAACAATAAAAGCCACAAGGATTTTCCCACTGACAGCTCAAACGCCGGCGTTGTTTGATATGTACGATACGGTAGTATCAAAACTTTGTTGCCTTCTTGTTGAAAAGTTGTTGTTAGTCACGTAATATGATGACTTTCTGAGACTTGCCGATGAAGAATTAGCTCGAGCTACTGTGTCATAATACCTAAAAATATAAATTATATGTTCAGATATTCATAAATGTTAATATTTAAGAATAAAATTAATATTTATGAAAAAATAAGTTTAATATCTAATGATATGCATTATTATCCATAATCTATAACATAAACTCTTTTAGAGTTATACTACAGCTCTAATGACTTACAAATAAAAACAATTGTTTGTTATAGATTAGAGATAAAATAGATAGATAGATACCTAGTAGTAGAGCGTCAAACTCCATATCTATCTATCTAGCTATCTCTAATCTATAACAAACAATTGTTTTTATTTGTAAGTCATTAGAGCTATAGTGTATATATATATATATATATATATATATATATATATATATATATAGTTTCAATAAATTAATTGAGTTACCTATAGCCTGTTCAGATAAATGGAAAAGTTCAATTCTTCATGCGCGAAATTTTGAGGGAAATATTCCCAATGGTTTCACCATTTACAAACTCCCATTTCAAGGAACAACACGATACGTGAAACATTATAAAAACTGATTATGTCTCGTTTAAGACTAGGGAAGGCATTGAGAGGTCAGACAAAGGAAATAGTGTCTAATATTTATCAATACTTAGCCAAAGCAAAGACTGAAAACGTTTTAGATATCCTAGTGATAAGGTTATAACAGAGAGAATTTTTACCGCCAATTTCCTGCACGGGGAATATTGGCCATGCCCTTTTCCCTCCAAATAATCCATCTATTTGAACAGGCTTTAGCATAAATTGTTTTTAGCCTTCGCTTTTGCTAAGAATTGACAAATATTAAACACTTTCTCCCTTGCCTGACCTCTCACAGCCTCCCTGGTCCAAAATGACTGACATAATCAGTTTTTATTGATTTTAATGTAGCGTGTTTTTTATTGTAATGGAAATGCAAATGGCAGATCCGTCCAGAACATTTTCCTCAGAATTGTGCTCATGCCAGATTAGAACTATTTAATCTTACAGTACGGGCAATAATTCTTCCAGCTCAATTTTCATTTGTCTTAAATATTATTTTGCTCTGTCGCAATTCTTGCCTGTCAATCAAAAATTTTACGTTTTCCTAAGTCTTTAAGTTTGGCTAGTAAAAAAAATATTAAAATATACCTGAGAGGTCCACAACATTCCTTGCTTTTGATGATTTGAGCAAAACCTCGCCTGTATTTATTGTTGAAGAACGCATAAAGAAGTGGGTTTATGCACGAATTGGAAGCGCCCAACCATTGAGCAATAGGCATCGCAGTATTCAACAATTCTTCTTCCCATTCGGCTCGATCGGTGCTGAATTTTAGTCTGGCAACTATAGCGTAGAGTGGGGCCCACGAGAGGACAAATAGGATCACAACAACGACCAGCATCTTTACTACTTTGACTTTGCTATTCTGCTGCATTCTTTCCATTTGTGCGTCCTTTGTGTCACTAGGTATATGACGTTTGCACACCTAAAAAGAATAATTAAATAAAATGAATGCATTGAGTACAGTTCAAATTATTTTATTTTATTGATATATTTTTGTTGTGTTCTCAACCACTAAGCACGGAGGCCCGATGGCACTCCAAGCCCAAGGGTCATGGATTCGATTCCCACTAGGGTGATGGCTATTCTATCGAAAAAGGTCCGACTCGCAGGAACTTCGTCATCTTAGCCACTGTGGCCAGCCCCAACCACCCACGATAATACAAACTAAAAATACTTATTTCAGAGTTCAATGCATTGAAAAATATCAAAATGTTCTCATTTTCTTGTCTCCTTCTACAATAATACTAATTCTACAAATAAATGCAATTTAAAACAAAAAACAACCAATTGAAAAGTGAGCCAAGCAACTACAAAAACCCGTCCAAAAGAACAAAACAAACACATTTGAAGTTTTAAGAACTTATTTCTCCGATTGACATTGCCAAATTGAAAATTCCTTCAGAACCTTTTTTGTACAAAATTTAGTTAGCTTTTAGCGCGGTTCCTCCCTCCCCCATAGGGAGGAACCCCGCTTATAAGGTTGATACCATGAAACAATCCGGAAGTGCCGACTAGAAAATTTCGCGTTTCAGAACCCCTAGAGACCGAAAATAATGGTGGTTCAAATTTGTATATATATATGTGTGTATATATTTATATATATATATTTTTTTTTTGTTTTTATTTTTTTTCAGAGACCCGTAACGTTTGGCGATGGTCTCCTTACAGTTTATGACTATGAAAATCTGTCTCAGTCCAAAAGAAAAAGATAAATAAATAAATAAAATGAAATAAATAATTATAAAGTATAACAAAATAAATGAAACTGAAAACAACAAAATAATAGTAAATAAAGGAATAGAAAATAAATAAATATACATAGGTATATATATTATAAGGAATATGTATAAGTACTTTAAATTAAAATTATCTCAATTCGATTTTTTTACTTTTAATGCAGATGGAGGGCAATTGGAAATTTCATTTAGAAAAAAAACCACTAAAGCTCAACTATACTTTACTATAAATTTTACATATTTTATTAAATTTTTGAGTATATGTTGAGTGTTTTTAAATGTTTGAGTATTGTGTTGATGTGAGGGCTACCTGGTAATAATATTTCAACTAAGTCGTGTGGTATTTGTAAGTTGTCTCTCTGTCTACAGTCTATAAGTATGTGTTATACTGTAAGGTCCTCGTTACAATGTCTGCATTTTGGTCTGTCTGTTTTTTGCATAAGATGTCCGTGAGTTAGTAAGCAGTGTCCAATTCTAAACCTGGTTAATACTACTTGTTCCCGTCTTGTGAGGTTTTCGTTCAACCAGGCTCCTGTTGTGTTTTTAATCTGTCTTAACTTGCTTTCGGATTTCGTCCATTCTTTTTGCCAGTCGTCCAATATGATGGTTTGTGCTAAGGTACATAAATCTGATGTAGTTACGGTTTCTGAGTCTGTTGAGGGTCTCTGCATTGCTAATTTCGCTTGTATGTCTACAGATGTACTTTGTGATATACCAACGTGACCAGGTAGCCAGAACATCGTGACATGTTTGTGTTGACTTTGTAATTGAAATAATGAAAATGTAGTAAAAATTTTGACGATAAGAGGATGAGTGCTGTATATGTTTCCCATGGAAAGTAAAGAACTCAGTGAGTCCGTGCAAATTGTAATGTCGTTAGTAGTTGAGTTGTGGATGTTAGTCAGTGCGAGAAGAATGGCATACAGCTCTGCGGAATATACAGAAGTATGGTCGGGTAGTCTTATTGCATGTACGACATCATTAATTATTGCTGCTGCACCTGTTCCAGTTTGTGTTTTTGATCCGTCCGTGAATATGTATGTACTGTCAGGTCTTTCTCGTATGATGGAGTTAAATATTTTTTTATAAGCGTTAGTAGCAATCGGATCTGTTTTCTTGTATTTAGTCAATGTTAGGTCAATGGCTAAGTTCTTCACTTTCCATGGGGGTATGTCAATGTGATTGTTAGGGTAAATTGAAATTGCTAGGTGTGCTATTGCTTGATTTGTATCCTCATGAGTTCTAATTTGTAAAGGTTTCTTTTTAGAGTTTAGTCGACTATATTTGTCAAAATAGATATTATTAAGAAATTCTGATACACAAGGTGTACCGAGAGCTTTTGCTTTAATAAGGAATTTTAAGGCAATTATTCTCCGCCGATACTGCATTGGACGTTCTCCCGTTTCAGCACATAAGCTTTCGACTGGGCTTGATCTGAAGGCACCTGATGCTAACCTTAAGGCTGTATAGTGTATAGTGTCTAATAGTTTAAGAGTGGTCTTGTTGGCAGATGAATAAGCTATACATCCGTAATCCAGAAGAGACCTGGTAAACGATCGATAGAGTGTAAGCATCGTCCATTTGTCAGCTCCCCATTTTGTTGTACTTAGAATCCTTAATAAATTCAATGATTTCTTGCATTTATTAACGAGTTCTTTCAGATGGGGCAACCATGCTAGTTTTTTATCCAGTGTTATGCCAAGAAATGTTAGTGTGTCACTTTGAGTAATAGGTGTATGATTTAATGTAAGGTGGGGGACAGGAGTAGCTCTTTTTTTTTTGTTGAGAAAACAATATATTTCGTTTTTCTACGGAGAATTTAAATCCTGTCCTACAACCCCACCTTTCTAATTCATATATTGTATTTTGTATATTTTTTTCTGCTGTGTGTAATGTTTTGGCTGAACACTAGATGAGTAAGTCGATATATATATATATATATATATATATATATATATATATATATATATTTATATATATATATATATATATATATATATATATTTGTCTGTTCGCTCTGCAGCTCCCAGACGAATGGTCCGATTTTAATGAAATTTGGTACAAAAATCTGACGAAAGATTTGAAAGGTCAAGTTCGTTAACCAGCAAAATCCGCCTACTGGAAGATGGCGTTTGGGGCGAAATTCGCGCAAAAAAAATCGTAACGCTTACGTTTTTGAGCTCATAAGCTTGTAAGTACTCGTTTTATATGCTTCCTGGGCTAGGAAAACGAATGAAACCATTTTCAAGGCGATAGCTTCAACTGTTTTCGAGAAAATGGGAAAAATAGTTTTTGAATGCCGTTTTTGGTTTGGGTACTTAGAATCATGGGATTCAGTTGAAACATTTTCTGCATGTTCTACTTTCATCAAAACTAATATGTTGAAATTTTGGTTACGTTTGGAGTTAAGGAAGGGTTAGAATAAAATATTTTATTAACCGACAAAAAAAGTTTTGGTAACTTTGTATACTTTCCTTAATTTTTTTTTCCGTTTTTAACGGCGCATCAACTATTTGGCTATTAGCGCCGTACTTTCCTTAATATCTCGAAAAAGGTTGAGAATCTTGCTAAACGGAAGAATACCATTAGAAAGCTTATTAAATGCTCTAAAAAAAAAGGTTCTAATGAAAGTTTTGATTAGGCGATGTCAATCGGAGAAATAAGAGCTTAAATCTTTAAAGTAATTGATTTCGCTTATTCGAACTGTTCTTTTTGTCTATTTTTTATTCCTTGTAATTTTTTAATTGCTTATAGTTGGATAATGTATTTGAAAATAAAACAGGTTAAGAAAAATAAGAAAAACAATTTAATGTTAGAGATATGGATTTCCAAGATATAGCTTTTCAACTGCCTAGCGTCCTTCCTAGGGAGGGTTGTTTGTCTTTGATTTTGGTACTTAGAATTATGGGATACAGTTGAAACATTTTCTGCATGTTCGAATTTCATCAACACTAATATGATGAAATTTTTGTTAAGTTTAGAGTAAAGGAAGGGTTAGAATAAAATATTTTATTAACAGACAAAAAAAGTTTTGGTAACTTTGTATACTTTCGTTAGTATCTCAAAAACCGTTGACAATCTTGCGAAGCGGAAGATTACCATTCGAAAGCTTACTAAATGCTCTACAAAAAAGGTTCTGAAGAAAGTTTTAATAAGGCGATGTCAATCGGAGAAATAAGTGCTTAAAACTTTAAATTAATTGATTTCGTTTATTCGAATGGTTCTTTTTGTCTGTTTTATTCCTTGTTATTTTTTAATTGCTTATAGTTGGATAATGTATTTGACAATAAAACTGGTTAAGTAAAATAACAAAAACAATTTATTGTTAGAAATATAGATTTCCAAGATTCCAAGACCTTGTAACTAGCGGGACCTGGCGTTTGTGACCTTAAAGGTCGACACGCCATTATAATAATTAATTAAAAAAAAAAGACTGGTGGAACCAAAATAATAACTGCTTCTATTTTAATCTTTCCAAATTAGTCTAGGGATATGAACGGAACCGCGCTAAGATGATGCAGTTCCTGCGAGACGGACGTTTTAAATGGTTACCTCCCACTTAACACGATTTCCCAACCGTTTTCGAGATATTAAGTAACATATACGAAGTTCCCAAAACTTTTCATGTCTGTTTACAAAATATTTTATTCTAATCCTTCCTTAACTCCAAACGTAACCAAAATTTAAACAATTTAGTTTGGATGAATTTCGAATATGCAGAATATATTTCTACTGAATCTGATGATTCTAAGTAGTTGAACCAAAAACGTTAATCAACAATTATTATTCCCATTTTCTTAGAGATATCAGCTTAAAAGTGGTTTCATTCGTTTACCTACATGAAGGAACCTATAAAACCTATAGGGGTTCCTTGCTATAGAAGGAAAACAAAAGGCATTCTGGTTAGAAAAGGGTGGTAACCTATAGATAACCCGCCCTAATATTCGTTCTCAATAATAAATGGACGATAAAATTTAAATAAGTAAAACCACCATGCGGTCATTGAACACATGATTAAAGAGCTGTTTTAAATACTTTGTTGGTTTTATATGAAGGTAGCCATGGATTTTTTTTATATATACTTATTGATGGTGAAGATATTTATTTATTTTGCTGGTCTGCAACAATGATGATTTGAAAATTTGAAAGTATGTATGGAAACATCAGCTTTTAAACCTTTAGATTTATAGATTAAATTATCAAAAAATTATAATTATCATAAATATAATTTTGGAAAAAGTATAAATACAAAATAAATAAGAAATAAAATAAAAAGAATAAATAAATAAAAAGAAAAATAAATATTAAAAAACATAAAGCAATACAAGAGTATTTTTATTAAATTTTGTATTATTTACCTGTATTATTCGAGTGATTAAATATAGTGTCCAAGTAATGGCTACCATTGATTAAAAGTAATTGTCCATTATCCAGCGAAAAACCATCCTTGATCTATATTATCAACGAGTTGGATTGACTAGAGTTTAGATATAATCTTGAGCGAGCGTAGCGAGCGGAAACGCATAGGAATTATGCTATTAATATAAGTGCTACGCGTTTTCGCTAGCTAAAGGTTATATCAAAACTCTAGTTAACCTAAATCGTTGATAATCCCGTCGCCATATTGGCGAAATCTGATTTGACTCCTTGATCCAGATCTGACACGGTGTAGATCCAGCTCTCAGAGACCCGGCTCTTTAACCTGCTTTGACGCTAATACGTAAGTACCATTTGCTCTTTTTGAAATCTTTCAATAATAAATTTTCTGAATATGTGTTCCTGTGGCTGGTTCATTGTCCTTGTGTCCATTCGAGGCATTAATGACCCAAGTGGTTGAGAAGTCTTAATCGAAAAAAAAAAAAAAAAAAGCAATAATTAATTTTAAAAATAAATGTCTTATGTACCTTTATCCAGATAAACACATAGCACAATGAGATGAGTATCATTGGTAGAATGTAACACCACTATGCGGTCATTGAACACATGATTAAAGAGCTGTTTTAAATACTTTGTTGGTTTTATATGAAGATAGCCATTGGTTTTTTTTAATATATATTTATTGATGGTGAAGATATTTATTTATTTTGCTGGTCTGCAACAATGATGATTTGAAAATTTGAAAGTATGCACGAAAACATCAGCTTTTAAACCTTTAGATTTATAGATTAAATTATCAAAAAATTATAATTATCATAAATATAATTTTGGAAAAAGTATAAATACAAAATAAATAAGAAATAAAATAAAAAGAATAAATAAATAAAAAGAAAAATAAATATTAAAAAACATAAAGCAATACAAGAGTATTTTTATTAAATTTTGTATTATTTACCTGTATTATTCGAGTGGTTAAATATAGTGTCCAAGTAATGGCTACCATTGATTAAAAGTAATTGAAAGTCTTATGTATAAGTATTATGGTTAGTAACTCGTTGTATTGTCTACATATTGGTACATCTTATTTTTTTTTTTTTTTTTTTTTTTTTTTTTTTTGGGGTAGGGGAAAAATCTTGCATGAGACGAAGTGGGCAAAGCCACTACAGTGTGAGATTCCTACTCACTAAAAAACCACCTCCCTATACACCTGAACCACCCTACGGAACCGCCCTCAGGCAATACTTCGCAGGGGGGAGCGAAATACATCTTATTTTGTCATTAGGTGTCCGTGGGTAAGTAGAGAATGGCCAATACGAAGTCGAAATAAAATTGCCTCTTCTCTCAGGTTACCTTTTATGCTGGATGGCCATTCTTCGAAAGTTTCTTTAATTTGCCGCAGTTTATTTCTTTCTTTATTGTTAAGGCCCAAAAATTCTGTAGTAAGTCTTCCAATGGGTTTTGTACTCCATTAGAGACTGTCCCGTACGAATTTGCACCCAGGTGTCTACAATCAAATGTTTCTGTAATCCTTTGTGACCAGGTATCTACAATCAAATGTTTCTGTAATCCTTTGTTACCAGGTGTCTACAATCAAATGTTTCTGTAATCCTTTGTGACCAGGTGTCTACAATCAAATGTTTCTGTAATCCTTTGTGACCAGGTGTCTACAATCAAATGTTTCTGTAATCCTTTGTGACCGGGTGTCTACAATCAAATGTTTCTGTAATCCTTTGTGACCAGGTGTCTACAATCAAATGTTTCTGTAATCCTTTGTGACCAGGTGTCTACACTCAAATGTTTCTGTAATCCTTTGTGACCAGGTGTCTACAATCAAATGTTTCTGTAATCCTTTGTGACCTGGTGTCTACAATCAAATGTTTCTGTAATCCTTTGTGACCAGGTGGCCAGTACAATGTTAGATTTTGTATAGAGAGTTTATTGTCTTTAGTATTTTTTTTTTTTTTTTTTTCAGTGAAGGTTGTAAAGTGTATTTGTCTTCTAGCGCTTGAAGTGTGCTCAAAGAGTCAGTCTAAATAACGATATCCTGTTTGGCTTGACGTTGACTGTTTATCTGTTAAACAATTAATTTTCCAATGTCTTACATCTCTTTTAATTTCTCGTAACTTAAATTAAGAGAAATTAAAAGAGACTTAAGACCTTGGAAAACGTTTTTCATGGAAAATTGAAGATAAAAGATTGTGCTGTCTCGACAGCGCATAGGGCATACATGATGGAGTCACAAGAACTTCATGTGCAGAGAAGAACAGCTCATATGTAACAGTTAAGGAGTCTCTCGAACCGTTAAGCACATTTTATCTGAATACCAAATATTAAAAAGGAATGAGATGAAGTCCAACTGCCTGTACATAAGTACGAAATGCTAGGCAACGACAAATATATATATATATTTATATATATAAATATATTATCCTCCTTGATCCAGATCTGACACGGTGTAGATCCAGCTCTCAGAGACCCGGCTCTTTAACCTGCTTTAACGCTAATACGTAAGTACCATTTGCTCTTTTTGAAATCTTTCAATAATAAATTTTCTGAATATGTGTTCCTGTGGCTGGTTCATCGTCCTTGTGTCCATTCGAGGCATTAATGACCCAAGTGGTTGAGATGTCTTAATCGAAAAAACAAAAGCAAAAGGGCAATAATTAATTTTAAAAATAAATGTCTTATATACCTTTATCCAGATAAACACGTAGCACAATGAGATGAGTATCATCGGTAGAATGTAACAGAAAAGTAGATTTGCTATCAAGAAGTACAGGTGACCGCTGAAGTACTGAGGCCATTGCTCTAAGCAGAACATGAAATCTGATGTCTCATCTGTTTTAACAAGATCGAAGAAAAGGGCCCACGGGATGGTGGTGGTTAAAGCAATTAGCCAGATTACAAAAATCATCATACGCGCCCTTCTTGTTGTAATTTGACATCTGAGTGGCCACCAAATTGCTAGGAACCTGTAAACAGAAAGAAAAAAAATTGTATAACCTGTATAATTTAAAACAGTAAATAATTCCTACGTAAATGGCTTACTTGAAATATCAGTCAAAAGTCAGGACTAAATAATGTTAAAAAAATAAATAACTAATTCTATTTGATATATGATAAATTTAATGCTTTTAATACAAAAGTATTTAAAGCAAGGGTTGACCCTTAGAATAAAACATCGCCTAATCAAATATGTCTTGACCTTTTTTGTAGAAAATTTAGTAAGCTTTTGAATGGTAATCTTCTGCTTGCCAAGATTCTCAACGGTTTTCGTGATATTAAGGAAAGTATACGAAGTTCCCAAAACATTTCATGTCTGTTTATAAAATATTTTATTCTAATCCTTCCTTAACTCTAAACGAAACCAAAATTTTAACATATCAGTTTTGATAAAATTCAAGCATCCAGAAAATGTTTCAACTGAATCCCATGATTCTAAGTACCCAAACGAAAAACGTTATTCAACAACTATTTTTTCCAATTTTCTAAAAAATGTTTGAAGCTATCGCCTTAAAAATGGTTTCATACGTTTTCCTAGGCCAAGAAGCCTATTAAACGAGTATTTGCAAGCATATGAAGTAAGCGCAACGATTTTTTTCGCACGAATTTCACTTCAAAAAACATGTTCTGGTGGGCGGATTCTGCTGGTTTACGAACTTGACCTTTCAAATTAGACGAAAGATTTTTGTACCAAATTTCATCAAAATTGGACAATTATTCGCTGTGCTATACCGAGAACATATATATATATATATATATATATATATATATATATATATATATATATATATTTATATCCAGATTGCGATCATGAGGTCAACCCTATAAGCGGGGTGTTTCCCTATGGAGGGAGGGAGGAACCGCGCTAAAAGGAAGAACAGTACATAGTTGCTTGCATTATATAAAGTAAAAAATAAAAAAAAACAAAGTCTTGCAAATGATTCCTTAATGTGATTCACTTGTAAGCCCACGATTTGGCCGAGGTATTGTAGCCTTTTACATTCAATTTATTTTTAGAGTATACCTCATTAGTAATTATTTCTAATCATAACGCTTTTAAAATTTTCCAGTATTTGATCAGAAAGTCACTTCCGAATCGACAGTTTTGTACTGTGCTGCAGGCGGGGATCGAACCCACCATCTCCCGCTTGAGAATCCAAGGCGTTAGCCAATAGACCACGGGGAGACCATATATGTAATAAACATTGTTATGTACAAATTTGAACGAATGTTTTTTTGCAACCTAAATTTTTCAACAGTAATTCCATTTATCGTTATCGGATCACCTTCATAAGCGGACAATCCTCCCTATAGCGAGGAATCAGACTAAAACGGATATCCCTATGCTCATATAAACGTCCCTAAAATGATTCATAATCTATGCTGTAATATGGGCTTCGGCAATGTTTGCAGAGGACAAATCCACTAGAAGTGGATAAACAGAAGCCCGGGCCTGTTGAATTTTGCAACACCACTCCAACCAGCCGTGAATGTATCCCCCTGTTTGAATATGCAAAATTAGGAAATAATGGAGCAATGATCAAACATGCTGTACTGCCAGGTTTAGTCATCCTGCATTTAGTATATCTGCATATATTTAGCTCGTTTCCTCCCTCCCTATATGCAGGTAAACTCGCTTATGACGTCTACATGTTGATGCAATCCGAACGGACTGCATCAGCATCACATCCAGAGAATTGAGAGGTGGCAAACTTTCAGCTGTGGTAAAACTTCATTTTGGAATTTTCTGAGTGAAAAAACTTTATGTAGAGAATTCACAGGGCTGGGTACGAGTCTCCATTTTCGAAATCATGAACAATAATATGAAAATGTTGATGATGATTGGTGCTCTTTGTAATGATGAGTGAGGGCTGAGTTGTGTGGTTAAGGCGTTTCGCCAAAGTACAAGTTGTAGAGCAATGGGCTAAGTATGTCCCCCTGTGGTACACCAGCTCTGATTTTCCTCTTCTTTTTGATTTATGTTTTTACTCTCACTTGGAACATTCAGCCCCGAAGAAAGGAAGGAACGATAGAGTATAGATAAGCTGAAGGCTTGGTAATCGGTAGCTTGTGCAGTTGTCCTTGATGCCAAAAAGAGTCGAAAGTATTGGCTGCGTCGAAAAAACGATGTTTTCGTTTCAAAAAAGGAAAGGCATCAGCCTGCACTAGTATAGTGATAGTACATACTCACTAAAAAGGCTGATAACCTATAGATAGCCCGAACCAAACATATCGTCCCTACCATTTCAAACTATCGAATATGGTAAAACACGTTTTTCAGATTCGAGACTTTGCTCTTGGATTGTGGACGATACGGCTTGTCGCAAATTGTCACAACTCTATCTCCTTTAGAATAGCCTATAATGCCTTAAATAAAGTATTACTTCGCCAATGGATAATATATGTTCGTTTTCTACTTTGTTCCCATTTGCATATTCGATAGTTTGACATAGTAGAGACGATATGTATAGGCAGTTGTTAAAACTTAAATTTTAATTATCTGTTTTGGTATTGCCTAGATTTTATGCGAGACATTTTTAAAGGAGTTAAGTTAGCAAGTAAATATACTGTTCTATTACCCTACGGTCTTTGCCAAAAGGAAGACGTTTTTATTTGTCCGAGTTGATAAAATACGGCACTGCTCAAGACTGGTTTGGTAATTTTTTCACGTTAAATTCAGTATGTGGATGAAAACTGGACGAACCTCAAATTCCCTGCAGATTTGGCTGTTATTCACGAAACATGCAGGATGGGACACTAAGAATTGAGTAATTAATTATTAGGGTGTTGTAATTCGTATATCGTAACTTTTATGAGCCCAAAATGAAAATAAAAGAAATTTTATGGTTTATTTTTACTCCAAGCATTTATTTTCACTTTGTCGAGGAACAGTTTCCAGGAAGTTGAACCAGCCCAGCGCTGAGGTACAAGATGTCGTGAGGGTCAAGAACCGCAAGGTACTCTCTGGGTGCGGAACCGGTACCTACACGTTCCGGTACCAGTTATGTTAATGGTGTCCGGTCGTCTGCACGCGGTGATCCTTTTTTGCAAAAGGGCGTTCCTCCCTTTTTGTGTCCGCTCTCTTTATCGCTGTCCTCCGGATGGAACTGTTATAATCTGTCACTTTTTCACGAAGTACGTATCTTGAGGATCAGTGTTAGTGATTTTTAGCAAGAAGAGTGACTGAGTATTATTTATGATTCTAATGTTGAGTGGTATTTGATGATCGCTCCAAACAGCTGGAAAGAATCAATTATTATGCCAATATTAAAACCCCAGAAAGATAAGACTGTAACAGAAAGCTATAGGCCGATTGCCTTAACCAGCTGTGTATCAAAACAACTCGAACGAACGTTGAATAAACGCCCAGTATGGTTCATTGGTGACAGACAGGCCTGTCAGTTAGACCTGAACAGTTTGCCTGAATGCCGGTCACCTGAACGTGTATATATTCCGGTCGGTCTGTCAGTTAAGACTGTTTAGGCGGCCGGAATATATACACGTTCAGGCGACCGGCTTTCAGGCAAACTGTTCAGGTCTAACTGACAGGCCCGCCTGAATCGTGACTAGCCTGCTTTACATTAACAAAGAATACCTGCTAGCGGTTTTATTCGACATTAAAAACCCCGACGCGCAGGAACTGTGTATATATAACTGTGTCCCCTTAGCGCGGTTCAAATCCCTAGTGTAATTTTGAGGAAATATAATAGAAACAGTTATTACTTTGCTTAGAACAATCGTTAGACACCTATTCCAATGAAATCTCAAAAGAAAGCAAGATTGAGGGCATCTCGCTTGAGGGTATCCGTCGCTCTATTACGGATTGGACATACTCGACTAACTCACGAATTTCTTCTGACAAGACGTCACAGGTGTTAGCACAGGACTTAAGATTAAACATTTACTGACAGACTACCAGAGAAGAAGCAATTACAACATCCATTAATATATGCAAGAACTCCTAGGCCATGATAGCCAGTACATCAACTTACCTCAAGAATACAGGAGTATACAACCTTATTTGATGGACGTCTGCAATGTTCGATATTGTATTTCCATCAATACTAACCATTATTTATAGTTGAACCTTTCGTATAATAAATTACATAACTAAACACACTATACAGGTTGGCCCAGATAAGCGGGCCACAAGAGAAATAACTACTAAACGGTTTGAGATATCAACATTTTTTAAGGGGGCAAAGTTGTAGTTCTCGTCGAAATATATGACATGGTGCCCTTGGAAATGAGAAAATAACTTTTGTATATTTTCAAAACTATTGGGTTTTCTTATGAAAAACAGTGTTTTCCGGATTTCTGGTCTATGTATCGTAAATGACGACCACATTTTTAGAATCTACATTAAATTTCCAATAAGAAACACCCATTATTGAAATGTTGTCATGTAAATTAGGAGCTACACTAAGAGCCATATAAATGTGTACTATTGTTATTAGGGTTTTCTTAACTCCTTCAATATTTTCTTAATCAGCTGTTTGTAGACTTAGCGGTTTGCCTCCACCTCAAAAGTTGCCTTATTTAATAAGATTTGAAATGGTACCCTGTTGTTTCAAAAACAAAAAATATTTAAGTCTATTTTTTCTGATTTCTAAGTCATTTGCTTTAGTGTGAAGAAGCCATTACGAACACATTATTTAATTTCACACGAATATGGTGATGTCCCATCCTTCCAACATTAGGTATACACACTTTTTGCTCTGATTTAGGATTAGGGGACACCTTGGAAAGAGTGAAAGATGAAAGAAGAACATTTTGGAAATAATCACAATTATTTAGAAAATATTGAATGAGTTAAGAAAACCCTAATAATAATAGTTCACATCTATATGGCTCTTAGTGTAGCTCCTAATTTACATGACAACATTTCAATAATGGGTGTTTCTTATTGGAAATTTAATGTAGATGCTAAAAATATGGTCGTCATTTACGATACATAGACCAGAAATCCGGAAAACATGGTTTTTCATAAGAAAACCCAATAGTTTTGAAAATAGACAAAATTTTGAATAGCTCTGCTACATGTTGAGATAGGACGCTCATTTCTGCGTCCCTGAACTACAAATGAGGTGCAGAATAAACCCTTAAAATTATGACATCTCAATGTGGGATACCCTGTATAAATACAATAACCATGCTGATTTCCTAGAATATCTAGGTTTAGAGGATACTGTTCTTTGTGTAATCGCCATTTAAGCGGGACATTCATACAATAAATAAATAATATAATATTGAGTGAGTTGGTGGTCTGAGTTCCGTTCAGGGATTAGCGTCCTAGGTACAAACACAGCAATCTATGAGTTTCCTCATAGTCCGGAACCGAGCGCAATCAATGAAACTTAGGGTTTTAGGTAATAGCATGCGCTATGAACTATCTTTTAGTTGGTAGTCATTGCTAAAAAAACTGTCACACTTGAAGTGCTTATGTCATTGACTACATAATAGCATAGGACTTTAAATGTTTTTAAGAAATAATAACAGTCATTTTTAATGAGATGCACATCAGCTGTTGAGGTGTAAAGTCAAGAAATGATTGGAATTCCGCTAGGATAAAACATCAGAATTTTGGAAAAATCCATAATTTAGACGTTCCGGCATGCTCTTTTGTAGCCTTATTTAGAAATAAATACCTACGGGTTGAAGAAAGACCACATTAACGTTTAGGTGTCCATGAATAGACACTTAAACGTTATCGTTGTACATCATATATATGCGTTAACGGCCATAAAAGGCAATGCGCCTTAACAAAAAGGAATCGTTAATGCATAAGTATACGTGTACAAACAACAACAACTGTAGCTTACGACTAACTGTAACTAAGTCTGTCAATCCATAAATAGCTTGTGGTGCCAAACACCATAAAACTTTTACCAAGGGCGTTGACAAGAAATACCATTGGATGACATTTAAATTTCAGCCATAATGGGCGTACTCAGAGAGCAATTGGTTGTTCATAAAATACTACACCTACACCATGAAGAATCCGAGCCAACCTTCATTAACCATACAGGTTAGGTCAAGGATGAAACGCCAATAAGAGTGGAACATTATGTTGAGAAGATTACCGCCTATAACAACGAGGCTGTAACAACACTTCCTTATGCAACCATGTTGGAGATAATAACCCCCTAAGTAGGCATTGTATATTGCCAATATTCTAGGACATGACACTTAGGATGAATGGAATCGTTAAACAGATGGAATAAGGACTCGAAGAAAGTTCGCGATTTTCACCTAACGTTTGAAGTTTCGCTGCTTGGCCCTATTGAGGCGTCCGTTACAGAATCGCTGAAAAAAGAGCTGTTATGTAGAACATATGAGTCGCTTAGTTCCAAAGTAACTGGTCTGTACTTTGCAAAATTTTTAGGAAATCAAGAAAAACGTATTAAACATAGAATTTTCAGAATATATTCATGATTTTTTTACAAATTATTTATTTATTGCTTGTGAGCTCCGCAACAGTGGCAATGAGCTCATAGGGACGACAGAAGAAGGTCCGTTAAATATTAGTCAGTTGAATAAAATTAAATAAAATATAAAGAAAAAAATCAAAGAGAAAAACAAGATGGTGATCTACTATATTTGTCAAATACCACTCACTGACTCACTGCCTGACTCACTGACCTATCATCGCCCAGGCCAAACCACACGACAGAAAAATTTGAAATTTTGCATGGACACTCCCTATAGAACGCAGACGCTCGCTAAGAAAGGATTTTTAGATATTCGAATTTTAAAGAATTTTTAGAGGCAATTAAAGTTTTAGTTGGTTAGAACAGGCAAGCCAAGGCAGCATGCGTTGCTAGGACGATAAAGAACAGATGTTACCGCACATTATCTATTTCATAGTATTATTTTTGGAGACCCGGTAGCCGTGAGCGTTAAGGCGTGAGCACTTATCACTCCGTGCCAAAGGTCGTGGGTTCGATTCCCACTAGGGGTGGTGGCTTTTCTTTCGAAAAAAGAAAAGGCATCAGCCCTATCCTGGCTAGAAAAGGGTGGTAACCTGTAGATAACCCGTCCCAAAATTCGTAGTTAATAATAATGGACGTTAAAATTTAAATAAATAAATAGTATTATTTTTAATTGAGGTTAATTTCAACTATGATGGCAGTCCTTGAATTACTAGAAATAAACTGTCCCTCATAGAGTTTACGCTATACCTGGTGATGGCCCATCCGAGGTAATAATATCCCGAACCACTTGACACAAAAATTTGAAATTTTGAACGGACAATCCGTTTAGAATGTAAACACTCGCTGAGAAAGGTTTTTTTTTTTTTTTTTTATATTAAAATGTTTCAGTACTTTTAGGGGGGTTGTGAATTATTAAGAAGTTCCTCATCGGCTCAAAAATAATCCGATTTTGATGAAATTTGGTACAAAAATCTTTCTTCTCATTTGTTTGGTCAAATTCATTAACCAGCTGAATCCGTTAATTTTGATCTTACCTTATTTAACGCAATATAAAAACAACTTATCGGCCGTGGTGAGGCACGGGTTGTCAGCTAGTATTAAATAAAACCAAAATAAAATATTACATACAGTTATACCTTTGAATATAAGTATATGGATGTACGGGCTACCTTCAGTAAGTAAGTCGTGTAAGTTGTCAGTATGTGTTTAACAGTTTGAGTTCTGTTACACTGTCTACACGTCAACGTGTAGACCAACTGGTCTTTCTTTTCTGTCCAGTAAGTATGAGTGGAGTGGAGGGAAAAAGATATAGTTTTATCACCCAATGATGAAAAAAACCAAAATAAATAATCTTATTTTCGTGGTAGGCGGAAGGTCAAATAATAAAAACTTCACCATAAACTATCACCAACTTTATTCCGTCCCTACATGTTTCACACCTTTTTTGGTGCCTCTTCAGGGGAAAAGTTACATATATAACACTTACAGCCCCAATCTGAGGAGGATAACCTTCCACCAGTACGGCCACGCCTAGACTGATCATGATCTGAAAGAATCCAACATGGCGAAATATAATCAGCTGATCCATAATCGATTTGTCATGCATTTTAAATTAATTTCCAGAAGAAATATAGTCTTAAAAATTAAAACCATCTTCCCACCCTCTAATTAAAACAAATTTTTACTTTTTGTCAAATAAATTAATAAACATCGTATTCAAATGTAATATTTCAGTTTTTTTATTATTTACCACTTTCTTTCTATTTTTTATGATATGGATATTTTCCATAATTCTTCTTTTCATTCTATTTCTTTCTTTACCTAATGTGCTAATATTTTCAAAATCAAAACTATGTTTATAAATAAAATATATAATATAATAAAATAAATAAGTATGAGTGGGTAAGTCGAGTGTGGCCAAAGGAAATTATTTTATAAATTATTAAAACAAATACCGCGGATCTGTTTCTAAGACTTTTTTTGCTATTTATATAATCGTTCTTGGTTATTAGCAAGTTGGACAATAGTCACTCTAGAACAGATATGTGGACATGAGCTCTTTTGGAACAGCAGGACTGGTCAAGACTCGCCATGAAAGAGCAGAATTGGCTTTTTTAGTGATATTATAAGCAACACTTGCAAAATAAGTTTTTAAAAATATGTTGTAATTACTTAAAAGCATTTAAATGCATACCAAAAACTTGTATTTTGGGCTTTCAAAAATGGGGAATAACCTATTAAACACATTAAAATTGAAGCTTAAACAAACAAAGAAATGCCTAACATTGGCCTATCATCATCAACATTTTGAACCGGAACTTCGCTTTCATCCGCTATCTGAACAACCTGCATTTTTGAACAAAGTGAAAATTTTACAATGGCTTTTGAATAGGACTACATTTTTTTTAAACATAATAAGCATACCATCTGATAGGCCTTTAAATTATGAATCCAGGGATGTATAAATCTCATTTGTGATTTTTTGTGGACAACAGTGACTTTGGAACTGTACCTACGACTCATATGATTTTATGGTTTTGTGGACAACAGTGACTTTGGAACTGTACCTACGACTCATATGATTTTATGGTTTTGTGGACAACAGTGACTTTGGAACTGTACCTACGACTCATATGATTTTATGGTTTTGTGGACAACAGTGACTTTGGAACTGTACCTACGACTCATATGATTTTATGGTTTTGTGGACAACAGTGACTTTGAAACTGTACCTACGACTCATATGATTTTATGGTTTTGTGGACAACAGTGACTTTGGAACTGTACCTACGACTCATATGATTTTATGGTTTTGTGGACAACAGCGACTTTGGAACTATACCTACGACTCATATGATTTTATGGTTTTCCAACAACAACTACGGACTAGTGAATTCACACTCATGAATACATTCTTGAAGAATGTCTTCAAACCTTCATCGATCCAAAAATTTTGATTTTTCGCCGCTGAACGTGGTATACAATTATATAATTTCTTTAAAAAAAAAACGATTGTCCAGCAATATCGGTCCATCTGGAAAGTAGGGTTTAGTCCGGAAATTATTAATATTTCCCTAACGGTCAAAAATTTTGTTGTAGGGCAACAAAACTTGGCATACATCAAATTAAACTAAAGAAGAAGATGTGTTGTAAAAGTAAACCAAATAGGTCTATTAGGAAAGGGGTTTAATTCAATCATTTTAATGTACCTGTTCTACTTTACTTCCTTTGTAAATCTCAAGTGATGAAATCGTCATGTTCTTGGCATATTTGTGATTAACCGCATGTTTCCGTAGACTTGTTTATGATTACGCTCATACCACCAGAAGGTAACATGCCCAATGAGGTGTTATACCTTATCTGGAAAGGTTTTACTGCTCTGGTCCGTACTTCAGGAATGAGGACGCCACCGGACACTTGACCTATTCGCAAATGTAACATATTTAGTTCTAACACAACCTTGGCCGGATTCCAGTCTCCGGTGGACGCGGACCTGAAAGTTGCGTAACGCAGATTCCTATCTTCCGCAACGGATTAAGTGTTTTTCTTATGTCGGATATGTTTACTGTCGTGTCAGAGAAGCGAGCAACATGGATGCTTAAAAAGATTGATTAGCAGGACCTGTGTAACCTTAACTGGTTTCTGAACTCCCCTTAAGCTAGGTTATCACGGGGCAATAGTAAGAAAGCGTTCTCGCTTTTAATCTTGCTTTCGTGATTCTTGCCCCAACAAAATCCAAGTGGGTATGAAGCGTGAGATCGCATGTCCGTCCAAACGACCACGAATCAAGATTCAGTATTTGCTTGGAAATCATTGCTTTTACAAGAAATTGGACAAGTTGTCGGTACGGTTTATAAATTAATGGAATGTCAAATAAATACTACAAAACGGATGTAAAAGCGCTGGTGGGTGAGAAGTGAATCCAAAAATGGAGGGATTTTGGGGCAACAAGTATATTAGATTTGGAGCTGCGATATGATTACCCTGAAGGTCCTGGCAATTCTTCAATTTGGCATTGACTTGATGTGGTCCAAATCCTGGAATTTTCAACGCTTCGCAAAGTCCCCGTCCCGGTGGAAGTGAAACTAGTTGCAAAGTATTAATAAAATTATTAGCGAGGAAAAGTGATTTTATTTTATCGATTGACCATCTAAATATTTTATGAAAAAACTAAAATACTAATTTATGATAAGGATCCTTCTCTCTTGATAATTATCTTTTTGAAGGACAAGCGAATCAAAATGTTGAGGCCGTCGATGAGGATAATTTTGCTTGGCCATGTTTATTGTTCATGGCCTCTGAAATCTATCAGATGATTACATTCGTGTGTCATCAGAACACATATATATGATCCGAAGGAGAACTACACCATAGTCCATATGTTTTATGCATCTTGAAATTTTGCTATAATGTACCTCTTGGTTAGATAAGAAGGTATATATGTGTTGGCCAGACTTACCGTGGAACACCAGGTACTGCTCATAGGGGAAAGGTGCAAAAAATATTGCCCAAAAATAGAGTTTTATACAGAAGTCAACTTAAGACAATTTTACAATGAATAATAAATAAGGCAGACACTTTTAAGAGGGATAACATGTAAAAAAAAAAAACTTAATTGTTTTTATTCTAATATTAAATGAGAGTTTTGTCTCCAAAAAAACATAAATTGTGAAATAGAGGCCAAGTTCCTGCCCCCACAAAGAAACACTCCCTTCCTCAAAAATATCCCCTCCTAAACCCCCCCCCCCAAAAACGCCTTACCATTCTACACTCCAAAAAAAGTAGTATGAGTTGGTGTATTAATTCAACCAAAAATATTTGCCAATACAAGAGATGATACAAGAAAGAAATGTCCAAGTTCATTACTTGGAAGACCTCATAGTTACTTACTAAGAACAGTAAAGACACTTCAACTGACCTTTAAAAACAACAATAAAAATACTTATATCCAGTTACTAAAATATCACTTTCCTCAACCAGGAATATTCTTAAACTTGGCATTGTTTATTTTTTCTCTAAAGATAATTTCGGCACAAAAAAAAACATTGCCAAGTTTAAGAATATACCTGGTTGAGGAAAGTGATATTTTAGTAACTGGATATAAGTATTTTTATTGTTGTTTTTAAAGGTCAGTTGAAGTGTCTTTACTGTTCTTAGTAAGTAACTATGAGGTCTTCCAAGTAATGAACGTGGACATTTCTTTCTTGTATCATCTCTTGTATTGGCAAATATTTAAGGTGGAATTAATACACCAACTCATACTACTTTTTTGGAGTGTAGAATGGTAAGGCGTTTTTGGGGGGGGGGGGGTTTAGGAGGGGATATTTTTGAGGAAGGGAGTGTTTCTTTGTGGGGGCAGGAACTTGGCCTCTATTTCACATTTATGTTTTTTTGGGGATCTCATTACTTTTTTCTAAGTATTAAATAGAATTTAGTTGCCGTATACCTACTGGCTTTTGTACTTCATATAAAACCAGGGTCTTTGGATTCTGCATAAGGTTCTCCTTACTGCTTGATATTTGATACCAATAATCAAACTACATACATCTAATCACTAGACTAGAAAAGTTAGAAGCTTTTCCAGATGACATTACTCTTGAGGACAAATTGATTGCTCTCTTAACTAAACACAGGAACCTTATCCCGAGGATAAAGATCACAATAGGGAAAGTGCAGAAGGCCTTCAAGAAAAATATGGGAACAAAGACGATACATTTTGGGTTTGTGATCCTAAACTTTGTAATTTAGATGGCTCGACTTTGAAAAACTTAGTATCTGCTTTGAAGTATATTATGCAGTGAACCCCTACGACTTTATTTACTACATTTAAGAAAGAAGTCACAACTTTTTTCGTTAAGATGCGTCGAAACGTTTTTTAAAACATCAAATATAGGTTCTCCTTACCAAGACGATTCATTTGATACCCCACATGATGGGTTTCAGAAGAAATGATGGCATTTCGATGGAACAAAAAGTACAAAACGTCATAGGTAATATGACACTCCCGTATCAAGACCTACCTGCATGCCAAGTTTGGTCAAAATAGGCCAAACGGTGTGAATTTGTATACGGAAGAAACATACAGACAGACAGCTGACAGACCTTTTTTACCTAGCCTAGTGCATTCCCCGGACCAAGGCCTACCTGTGTGCCAAGTTTGGTCAAAATTGGTCAAATGGTGTGAATTTGTGTAAGGAACAAACATGCAGACAGACAACTGATAGACGATTTTGACTAGCCTATGACACTACCCGGATAAAGACCGACATATGTGTCAAATTTTGTCAAAATCGGTCAAACGGTGTGTATTTGTATAAGGAACACACAGACAGACAGATGATAGACAATTTAACCTAGCCTAAGATTCTCCCCGTATCAAGACCCATCTGTGTCCCAAGTTTGGTCAAAATCGGTCAAACGGTACGGATTTGTAAGAGGAACAAACATACAGACAGACAGCTGGTATACGATTTTTACCGAGCCTATATGCGTCTAATTGTTTCTTAAAACATCAAATATAGGTTCTTCATACCGAGACAATTCATTTGATACCCCACATCATGGGTTTCGGACGGAATGATGGGTTTCCGAAGGAAGTACAAAACTGGAACGCCCCCGCCCTGGAAGCGGAGTCAAACACAACTTTTCGCGATTTTTCGATTTTTTCCTTTAATAACGTCTTCATATCTATCTTCATGCAAAATTTCAAGTCTCTAGCATCATGGGAAGTGCCTAATAATTTTGATGAGTGAGTGAGTCCTATAAATCGCGATTTTCGATCGCCTATATCTCAGAAACTATTCGATGTAGAATTATGAAAATTTCCAGTTTTACTCACATCTAGTAGTATAATACCTGTGTAAAATTTCATAACTTTATCTTTACCTGGTTGAAAGTTATGAGAAGGTAAAAATCGGCTCTAATACCGCCTGTAATATACACACAGTATGCTTAGGCCGGAACTTGGCCTGGCGCACTATCGTGCGCCTAGATTCACGCAGCCATTTAATCCGGGACAGCTGGACAAGATCATGTGAGGAAGAACTAATGAGAGCGCAGAGAACAACCACAACTGCGCGGTGCTCTCATTCACTCTTACGGTAACACGCAGTTTATTGCAGTCTATCATAGACAACATTTATTTTCATGTTTCCTGATAATTAAACTCCAGGAAAGTGTCTGCTCATTTGGAATTTATTTTCATTTTTCCTGATAACACTGTTCTGCAAAAAAAAAACTTTTCTCCCCTCCCTTGAACAAATTTGCCTGTTCCTCATGTTTTCAGGTGTGCTGAGTCCGAATCTGAACTCAGAAAAATTCTATCACCCCCTGATTTTGAGAGAAAATAGGAGAAACTTGGAAAAAATGAAAAATTGTATTTGAAAATTATTGTCTTTATTATAACAGATTTTTTTTCTTTTTCAACGGTAAAATATAATTAATTGAATCCTGCATGCTATCAGGTATAATACTAGATATGACACAACTCAAAAAATATACACACATCGTCAATGAGTATTTTTTTTCTTTTGTACTCTTCCTCCTCTGTCTCCCGCTGCAGTGTCCAGCAGTAATCCGCCAGCATCTTCTCATTCCATTTGCCAGTATATCTTTTTTCCATTCTGCATATGTCTTGGTGGAATCGTTCTCCATGTTCATCCGAAACTGCACCCAAATTTTGGGCGAAAAAGTCTAGGTGACTTTGCAGGAAATGTATTTTTAAGGACATATTGCATCCCAATGTTTTATATGAAGTAAGCAGTTCTTGGAAAATTATTTGGTTTTTGTCCACTAATGGAGGATTGGTAATGTTTTTTTCACCTACTTTTTCCTTACGCTCTGGCCATTTTTTTACGACATAATGGTCTCCTCTTTTTCTGCTGTCCCACTCGCACAAAAAACAACAAAATTTAGTGTAACCTCCTTGGAGTCCTGTAAGCATGGCTACCACTTTAAGATCTGCACAAATGCAAAAACTGAAAAAACACTTTTAGCCATATTTCTTCAACCATTTGTAATATTCCCATGAAATTTTTTTTCGTTCAAATATACTCCATTGCGCTCAAAATCATCGGGCTTTTGAATTTTTTTCACTATGTTTTGATGCCAAAAAAAATTCGTCAAATTTACAAAAAACTCACATTTTTGGATAAAAAACTAGAATTTCTCAAGAAACTGTGCGTGATAGACAGAATCTGACTTCAAATTCGTGTTCAGCACATTTGAAAACATTAAGAAAGCATGTTTTGGTTTGAAGGAGGATTTTCGTGCAGAACAATGTAATTAAACTCCACGAAAGTGTCTGCTCATTTGGAATTTATTTTCATTTTTCCTGATAATTAAACTCCACGAAAGTGTCTGCTCATTTGGAATTTATTTTCATTTTTCCTGATAATTAAACTCCACGAAAGTGTCTGCTCATTTGGAATTTATTTTCATTTTTCCTGATAATTAAACTCCACGAAAGTGTCTGCTCATTTGGAATTTATTTTCATTTTTCCTGATAATTAAACTCCACGAAAGTGCCTGCTCATTTGGAATTTATTTTCATTTTTCCTGATAATTAAACCCCACGAAAGTGTCTGCTCATTTGGAATTTATTTTCAATTATGTTTATTGTACACGATGTTTTAATTGCAGCGTGAATAAAGCACTTCATTTAGTATTCAAAATAAAAACTAGGCACTGTTTTTTTTTTTTTTAATTTAAATTTTAAGCCCCTTGAAATTGCCTGCCTTATTTATTATTTACTGTAAAATTGCCTTAATTTACAATTTTTTTTTTACATTAATGATACTTGGCTTCTGAATAAAACACTATTTTTGGGCAATATTTGTTTTTGCAACTTTCCCCTATGCGCAGTACCTGCTGTTCCACGGAAGTCTAGCCAACACATACTTACCTTCTTATCTACCCAAGAGGTACATTATAGCAAAATTTCAAGGTGCATAAAACACTTCATGAATGTGTGTTACCAGCTCTCCGACTACCAAGTACCCCTGCAATGGTCCTTGTACTTTCGCCATGTTTGTTTTTAAAACGGACGACTTTACAGCTGCCAGAGATTTCAAGGACCTGGTGTCAGTGATTTCTCTCTAAGCCGACAAACGTCTGATTCCAGACGTCTTGAATAAATAAATGTGTCATAATGGGAATAATTTATTATACATAAACTTATTTATGAGTTCCTCTCGCTTAAAATATCACAGAATTGAAAGAGAGAGAAAAAAAAGTAGGTCATGGAGACACATCTTTATGCATTTCGATTATTTATAGTCAATATGTCTGGGGCTTTAATACAAAGAATGCCGAAAAGTACAACATTTTTAGCATTTTAGGATTTGAGTATTATTAAACTAAGCGGGAAAAAACAATCACGCAGGAGCAGCATAATAAAACACATTCCTCAATTTTATTGTTCTACGTAAAGGGTAACTTTTTTTTTACAATTTTATTTTTTAAGGGCTTAAACGTTTCCTTATCTAATAAAAAATTATATCCAAGAGTATTTATGCGGCGGAAGTCCCGAGACAGTTCAAAATGAAAAACCTTTTTTTTTTTATCTTTATTACAAGAAATTATTAACATTGTGCTTAATATAAGTTTTTTTTTTATTACACAAATACATACATATATGCATATATTTATATATAGGGGAAGGTGTTGTACCTCTGACCATATTGTACCTTTGACCACCGAGGCTGTGGCGGCATGTAGCAACATTTTATAAATTTTTATGTAATTAGTGTTTAGCTCATTCCCTAGAGGGCTTGTGTAACCTACTTTGGATTATTCAAGTCAAAGAGGATTCTTGCAAAAAATACTTATCCATTTCTATAATAAAAGTGTAAGTTATTTATTGATGACGTTTTGCCTCATAATATTTTTTGTATTATGTCTTTTTAGATGGAAATCATTTGACAAAGTAGCTATTACAATAAGAAACATGGTGTAGCCTTTGAAATTGATTTATCTTAACCCTAAAATTTTTAGCATACTTTTTAATTTTCACTACCAGGGTGTTGTACCTCTGACCACGACTAGGTGTTGTACCTTTGACCAGGTCAAAAGTACAACACACCTGAGTATTTTTTTTATAATTCAACTTTTATGTTCTTCTGCTAAAAATTAAAAAAAAAAAAAATAATATTACTATTACATATTTAGTCGTAGAGATCTGTGGTATTAAATGTCCAATGTTTAAGATCCAATATTTGAAAAAAAAAACAAACTTTAAGCGATAAGTTTACGAGAGAAGAAGAAAATTTGTATGATATTAATGTTGAAGACATTGTGGCTAAACTTCCATACCCTACTATTGCTAGTGGATCTGCTTGACAGTTAAAACGTTTATCGGTTGGACTGGATTTTTTAGCATATTAAGCATAACATAATATCAATAATAGTTTTTTTTTATTATGTTTACATCCTTGTCCTGGGTTTATTATACTTACAATTAATTATAATATTACTGAATACATTTTTTTTTCTGGATTGCTGTATTGTTTTTACGTGGTACAACACCCCGTGGTCAAAGGTACAACTACATGTTGTACCTTTGACCACTGTACGATTATGTATTAAAAAATTAATAAAAAATATTAAATGCAAAGCTAGAACCTTGAAAAAATTAAATATGATGACCAATAGAATACTAATTACAATGAAATAAAAAAAATGAATTTAGCCTTAATATTCAAGTTAAAAAAAATTCAATTTTGCAAAGTGGTCAAAGGTACAACACCTTCCCCTATATATGTATATATATATATATATATATATATATATATATATATATATATATATATATATATGATTTACAAATAACACTATGGATAAGAACGGAAACGATCTTAATATTGACGGAGTTCCTGCGAGTTGGACTTTTTATTAGCTTCCTTTGTCCCTTTTAATTTTTTTTTTTTATTTTTGGATATTTCTATGAATGACTAAGCATTTTAAACTTATCGGCGAGTAAATCTCCTTTATTTCTATGCTTAAAATAAAATAAATAAATTCAATTAATAAAACAATTTTGTTTGACATTTTAAATCAGCCACCTAATTCTCGAAATTACTCCTCATCTATATTTTTATTTGGAAAATATGTACTGAAATTTTACTAATTCATACATTTTTCTATTGTAAACTTAAATTTGAGATCCTGCCCAGTTTGCTCCGGCGATGTTTACGCTTAAAGAAGGAGGTCAAATTCGCGAATTTCCTGTCAGCTTAAGAGGAAATCAACGCTTCCAAATTTACAAGTGTTTACGGAACGCTTCCAAATTTGGTCAGGGCCTTCGATTTCAAATCGTGAAGGCCGCTTGGGGAATATGGTATCATCATGATGAAATAACTATCGATTTGGAAGAAGATGAGCGGACTTTTAATACGAAGTTCAATTGACTTTCGTAGGTTTCCACCCTCCCTAAATGGATAAAAAACTGCTAATCAAGTCGACTTCATAATCCGGAAGTGTGAAGGAGAAAAACAGCCGTTTCGTAACTATATATGTATATATATATATATATATATATATATATATATATATATATATATATATATACGTATTTTGTCGTAGGCATGGGCGTATATAAGGGGGGGGGCTGAGAGGGCTGCAGCCTCTCCCGAAATTTTGATTTGATGGTAATAACTTGTCGTAAAACCCTTAAAAATAAATTAAATAAGATCACAAAGTTCATAAAAAATATCTTATTTTACGTCTAATAGCGTTTTAGTTGCCTAAAACTATTCCAAGGTCTAAATTTTTAATATTCCCAACCCCAGAAATGGTCTCAGCCCCCCCCCGAAATTTTCCCAGCCCCTCCCGAAATTATTTTCTATATACGCCCATGGTCGTAGGGAAATCGAAACAGTTCTCGAGGCGGTGTTTTAAACTGTTTTAGATTTGAATTACACAGAATGTCCATTTCAGGTAGTAATAACCTTATTATATATACATATATATATATATATATATATATATATATATATATATATATATATATATATATATACACTAGACTCTCCCTTATCCAGCGTCGCCCGGACCGGGGTAAAGTCGGATTAGAGAAAAGGCCGGATTAGAGAATTCAGTTAGAAGCTGTCACTTACGTATTTGAAAAACCATATTATTTGAGGATATAATAACATGTACCATTTTAATATATTTATTTATTTGCATAATTAAATAAAATTTAGGTATCAAATTATGAAATAACTTGATAAAAAATAAAATAAAAAATTATTTCGTTTTGAGCCTTCTGCTCTAATTCAGGAACATAAATATGCTTCAGGTCCACCCGACAAACCTATGTAAAGTGTTACCTATATGTAAACATATAGTCTTCTTTTTTTGTACATGGCCACCGCGCATGCGCGAAAGCCAGCGGACACCTTCTTGTGACACTTTTTAGTAACGCTCGGTCCACCCGATAAAACTATGTGATATACTGAAAAACATACAGAATATTTTTCGTACATGGCCACTGCGCATGTGCGAAAGCCAGCGGACACATACAGTCTTCTTTTCCGTACATAGTCAGGCCACTGCGGATGCGCGAACGCTAGCGGACACTTTTTTGTGTGACATACAGTCTTCTTTTTCGTACATAGCTACTGCACATGCGCGAACGCCTATGCGCTTGCCGAGCGCCTTTGCGCATGCCCGAACGCCAATGCGCATGCCCAATGCCACTGCGTATGCGTGATCGCTACAGCGCATGCGCGAACGCCAGCCGACACTTTTTTGTAACGTTTTTTTCCAGTTTGGTCACCGCTAAAGCATATTTATGCAAATATGTAAATCCTTGCTGATGTACATCACAGGCGTTCCAGCCTCAGGAGCCTGAGTAGAAACATTTATTTTCTCAATAGAGACACAATTTCCTGCCTCCGAAACGAAACATACTCAGAAAAGTCCGACTCGCAGGAACTGCATCATCTTTGCGCGGTTCCGTTCTTATATCTAGACTCATTTAAAATGATTAAAATAGAAGCTGTTATTATTTTGGGTCCACATTTCTAGAAAGCATGAAGATTAGATTGTTAGCCGTCGACGTGATAAGTAAAGATGGAGTGGTTGGGATTCGGCTAAAGAAACCTCAATACGATTTTTGTTAAAAAATCTATATTTAGGACGTTTTGGTTACTCATTGGTAGCCTTCGTCAGCAATGAAAGTGCCGGGAGGCAGAGGAGGACCGAAGTTGACAGTTCCATCTTTACTTTCAAGAAAGGTCTTATTTACGATCTTACCTGCATGGGTTCCCGCCCTAGGAAGGACCCCGCTAGGCATTTGAAAAACTATATCTTGGAAATCCATATCTCTAAGATTAAATTGTTTTTCTTATTTTTCCTAACCTGATTTATTATCAAATACATTATCCAACTATAAGCAGTCAAAAAATAACAAGGAATAAAAACAGACAAAAAGAACAGTTCGAATCAGCGAAATCAATTACTTTAAAGTTTTAAGCACTTATTTCTCCGATTGACATCGTCTAATCAAAACTTTCATCAGAACCTTTTTTGTAGAGCATTTAGTAAGCTTTCTAATGGTATTCTTCCGTTTCCCAAGATTCTCAACCTTTTTCGAGATATTAAGGAAAGTATACAAAGTTCCCAAAACTTTTCATGTCTGTTCATAAAATATTTTATTCTAACCCTTCCTTAACTCCAAACGTAACATAACTTTCAACATATTAGTTTTAATGAAAGTAGAACATGCAGATAATGTTTCAACTGAATCCCGTGATTCTAAGTACCCAAACCAAAAACGGTATTCAAAAACTATTGTTCCAATTTTCTCGAAAACGGTTAAAGCTATCGCCTTGAAAATGGTTTTCATTCGTTTTCCTAGCCCAAGAAGCCTATAAAAAGAGTACTTACAAGCTTATGAATTCAAAAACGTAAGCGTTACGATTTTTTTCTGCGCGAATTTCGCCCCAAACGCCATCTTCCAGTGGGCGGATTTTGCTGGTTAACGAACTTGACCTTTCAAATTGGACGACTGATTTTTGTACCAAATTTCATCAAAATCGGACCATCAGGGAAGCCAAAAATGAGCGAACAGACAAATATATATATATATATATATATATATATATATATATATATATATATATATATACATATATATATATATATATATATATATATATATATATACATATATATATATATATATATATATATATATATATACAAATGAACCACCGTTATTTTCGGTCTCTAGGGGTTCTGAAACGCGAAATTTTCTTGTCGGCACTTCCGGATTGTTTCATTGTATCAACCTTATAAGCGGGGTTCCTCCCTATGGGGGAGGGAGGAACCGCGCTAAAAAAATGATTGGCTAGCTAGGTAGGGAAGATTTCCTATTAACTCATTCCTCTCGGAGACCGCCGGATTAGAGAGAGCAACGGGTGAAAGAACTGACATAAAATAATTATTATTATTATTGATTATCTTATGCATCGCTTTGGTAGCGATGTGCATTTTCTTCAATACGTTTCGGTAGAGGGCAACATAAATTAGTCTGTTAGCTCATCTTTTCATATGTTTGCTATGCTTTTGTGAGAAAGTTTTGGCTTGGTAATCGTTCAGGTGTTATATTTTATCGTAGATGTTTATGTTCTTTAAATGTTTCAGTATTGTGTCAATATGGTGGCTGTCATCTCCAAGGAGTTCTGCCATGTCATATGGTATATCTAGATCAGGTCTTAAGTAGCACTCAGTCAGTATATGTTTGATTGTGAGGTCAATATGGTGGCTGTCATCTCCAAGGAGTTCTGCCATGTCATATGGTATATCTAGATTACGTCTTAAATAGCACTCAGTCAGTATATGTTTGATTGTGAGGTCAGTATTCTGTCAATATGGTGGCTGTCATCTCCAAGGAGTTCTGTCATGTCATATGGTATATCTAGATCAGGTCTTAAGTAGCACTCAGTCAGTATATGTTTGATTGTGAGGTCAGTATTCTGTCAATATGGTGGCTGTCATCTCCAAGGAGTTCTGTCATGTCATATGGTATATCTAGATTACGTCTTAAATAGCACTCAGTGAGTATATGTTTGATTGTGAGGTCTGTATTCTGTCAATATGGTGGCTGTCATCTCCAAGGAGTTCTGTCATGTCATATGGTATATCTAGATTACGTCTTAAATAGCACTCAGTGAGTATATGTTTGATTGTGAGGTCTGTATTCTGTCAATATGGTGGCTGTCATCTCCAAGGAGCTCTGTCATGTCATATGGTATATCTAGATTACGTCTTAAATAGCACTCAGTCAGTATATGTTTGATTGTGAGGTCTGTGTTGCATGATCGACATCTCCAAGGAGCTCTGTCATGTCATATGGTATATCTAGATTACGTCTTAAATAGCACTCAGTCAGTATATGTTTGATTGTGAGGTCTGTGTTGCATGATCCACATCTCCAAGGAGTTCTGTCATGTCATATGGTATATCTAGATTACGTCTTAAATAGCACTCAGTCAGTATATGTTTGATTGTGAGGTCTGTGTTGCATGATCGACATCTCCAAGGAGTTGTGTCATGTCATACGGTATATCTAGATTACGTCTTAAATAGCACTCAGTCAGTATATGTTTGATTGTGAGGTCTGTGTTGCATGATCGACATCTCCAAGGAGTTCTGTCATGTCATATGGTATATCTAGATTACGTCTTAAATAGCACTCAGTCAGTATATGTTTGATTGTGAGGTCTGTGTTGCATGATCGACATCTCCAAGGAGTTGTGTCATGTCATACGGTATATCTAGATTACGTCTTAAATAGCACTCAGTCAGTATATGTTTGATTGTGAGGTCTGTGTTGCATGATCGACATCTCCAAGGAGTTCTGTCATGTCATACGGTATATCTAGATTACGTCTTAAATAGCACTCAGTCAGTATATGTTTGATTGTGAGGTCTGTGTTGCATGATCGACATCTCCAAGGAGTTCTGTCATGTCATATGGTATATCTAGATTACGTCTTAAGTAGCACTCAGTCAGTATATGTTTGATTGTGAGGTCTGTGTTGCATGATCGACATCTCCAAGGAGTTCTGTCATGTCATATGGTATATCTAGATTACGTCTTAAGTAGCACTCAGTCAGTATATGTTTGATTGTGAGGTCTGTGTTGCATGATCGACATTTTGGTTTGTCCGTATTTGTCATTAGATATTCGTGAGTCAGACGGCTGTGGCCAATGCGTAGTCTTGCTACTACCACTTCTTCTCGCCGTGATTTTCTATATGACGAAGGCCAATCTTTAACTGTAGACTTCACTGTCCTTAATTTGTTTTCTGTAGTGTTAGTCCAGTCTAGTTGCCAATTATTTAAGATGGTTTGGTCAGTGTACCTTGATGCGTCTTAAAATAAAATAATTACGAATGGTTTTTGTGGCCCGCAATATCATCACTAGGGAACGGATGTTATTGTATTTACATATTTTTTTCTGATTCTTAAATCAATACTTTTGATGGATTTCTGCACTTTTTAAGTGATTTTAAAGCATTTAAGCAGGTTTTCATTTAACATATTTTGTCAATAATCCATATTTTGCCATAGATACATATTTTCGCTACATATTTTGACATCCTTTTTATTTTGTAATTGAAAAAATAAAGGTGAAACCGAGAAAGAATGCTTTACCCATTGAGTCTAGATCACTGTGTCTTTTCTAATTGCAAGCAGCAAAGATGGCTGGCTGCCATGCTTCCCCGGCGCGAATGGTCTAGGAGCAGATGCATTTTAAAAAATACATAACTAATTACTGTTTAACAATTGTATTATTACTTTAATCTGCTCTCTAAAACAAGAAAATAAGCGAAAGAATCATGCCGATATCATTTTCCAAACTTGAGCTCTAAAATAATGAATTTTCAACCTTTTTTATTTTTTTTTTTTTATTTTTTTTTTATTTTATTTTTTTTTTCTCTCCCCTTGTTTCAATTATTTATTTTTGTTATATATAATATAAATTTATCTTTTCCTTCCTTCTTTTATCTGTCTATTTATTTGTCTTATTTTTGCCTTTTCTCCCCTCTTGTTTTCCTTCCCCCCTTTTTATTTCTAGAAGTAAATATCACTGAGTGAGGCACTGAAATATCAACACAGAATTAAGTTACTTCTCTCGCAGCTATTAACTACTACTTTACTTACGACTCGTACTTTTTATTTATTTTACTATTTATCATTGACTATACTATTGACTAGTATCTTCTACTTACCTCAATTCTTTCAAGCTGCAGTTTCGTCGCCTGAGTTGCGATAAGCTTAATTAATAAAATAAAATTTTATTTCTTAGCTGCTAAGGCGCATTAGACGAAATGCTCTACTGGACGAAATTTTCCACTTCTTTTTTCACCCTTTTAAAATGAGCTCCTAATTTTTATTTACACTTTTTTTCAATATATTATAGAGTTTTAGTAATTTTGTTCCATATATTTTCAACTTTTGTTCTTTCCATGTAAATAAAATAACAGAGTTCTTAATAGTTATCTATGCTTTTCTTTTGAATATTTTACAGTGTGTTGGAATTTTTTTACTACATATTTCAACATAAATAGTTAAATATGTATGTTCATATTTTGAATTTTATTTGACATGAACATCCGTTCCCTAATCATCACCAATAACAAATTAGGCAGAAGGCCTCCTGTCTATTTTTTTCTTGGTATAAAAATTAACCTTTCCTTTTGGTACTTTTGGCCGACAGTTTTGCTTTGTTTAACCTTGCGGATATTAACTGCTCGTTTAAATTGTGCTATCTTTACACCACAAAATGTCACTTGATCTATAAAATGTCAGTAGGAAATGTCATATTTGTTGACAAGAATAACGTTTCCCGTTTATTTTAATTCTAGTAGCAAAACTTGCTACTAGAAGACAACCGAATGACCAGTACTTACTTACAGTTCAAGACCTACAAATAACAATAACAGAAGCTGTCCTGAACAGGTGGCATGCAATGTGGTATACCACTCAAGATAACCACCTAAGGGAAATAAAGAGCAATATACGACCATTCACGTCAAGCGAACAGAGAACAAGGCGTGACGAAGTTGTACTTACAAGACTAAGAATCGGACATACACGCCTCACTCACTCACACCTATTTACGAAACAAGACAAGCCAAGGTGAGAAGCATGTAACGTTCCTTTGACTGTGAAACACCTACTAACAGACTGCATGAAAAGAAACAACCTACAGGCACCTCATGACCTTAGCGAGCTGTTAGCAGATAGCAGCCCATATTTTGATACCATACTGACATACTTAAAGACCACGAATACATACAACGAAATATAACTGTATTACAAGTATCGCACAATTAAAATCAAAGGCAAAATTTCTGATCTCAAAATAATTTTAGAGCAATTTGTCTATATTTTTGTGGCTTTGTTTTCTTTAGGCGAGATCCTACTTACTATTTTATAAATTTTTATTATGATTTCAATCATACCATTATTTTATTACTTATTATTTGCTACTTATTTTGTTTTGTATACATAATAAATGTATATATTTCTTTTTTTATAAATATGAACAGTCAATGTTAATTATGAATGTAAATTTGAAAGTATTTCCTTATTATTTTTATTTTTATTATTAATTTTCTTTGAGCAGATCACCCCTGTTGCGAAGCTCTTCAAGCAAATTAAAAAAAAAAAAAAAAAAAATGTTCCTAAAATTAAACAACTTACTAAATAAGAATATAAACTTCTCATAGATGCTGTGATGTGTGCAAAGAGTCAAATTTATTTTTAACCAAGCAAGAATCTAGTAACAAGTCAACCGTAAAGAAATTCTCAATCTACAAAGTGACCCAAAATAAACAAAATTAAAATATTTATATAATACTAGCTGATAACCCGTGCTTCGTCGCGTTTTTTATTTATTATTTTATTGCGTTAAATAATGTATTATCAAAATTAACGCTACTTTATAATTTTGTAGAGTTTATTATAGCACGGTTCCCGTCATACTATAAGTTATTCATCAAAGTATAACGTTTCTTTAAACTGGGGCGCTACTGACCAGTGTCAACAAACATATAACCTAGAGGTTACCAGTAACAGGAGTTTAACCAGTACATGTTAAAATTCGTTGTCAATAATAAATGTACGTTAAAATTTATGTTTCCAAGATGTCATTTGGAAACACCCATAATATTTGCGAGCATCACCAAGAAGTGTTCTGACTGGGGATGCTGATGGGTGAGGAGGCTCTGCAAGGGTTCGGGATATTATTACCTCGGTTGGACAATCACTAGGTATAGCGTAATCTGTATGAGAGACAAAATCTCAGTTTATTTCTAGTAATTGAAGATCAGCCGTCATAGTTAACATGAACCGCAAATAAAAATATTATTATTCACTTATTTATTTAAATTTTAACGTCCATTATTATTAACTAAGAATTTAAGGACGGGTTATCTATGTATAGATTACCACGTTAGATTTTAATATTATGAAATAAATACAGTACGGTAACAGCTGACCTGTTATCGTCCTAGCAACGCATGCTGCCTAGGCGTACATGCTCTCTCTATTTTTTTTTTTTTTTTTTTTTTTTTGGTTGAATTTAAGGCGTGTCAACCGTTGGGGCATTAACGGCAGTAGAGTACATGCTCTTTTTAAAACCAACTAAAAATTCAAACCCCTCTAAAAATTTGAATATCTAAAAAACTTTCTTAGCGAGTTTTCCTCAACACATCCTAAAGGGAGTGTGAAATTTCAAATTCAGGAGTGAGGGGTATTTGACAAATATATAGTAGATATGCATTTATTATTTATTTAATATACTGGAGAAAGAATAAAACTTTTTTTTTATAAAAATAAGATTATTTTTGAATCAGTAGTGGAAGGTATGCCAATATTCCGGCAGTTCTGGATTGCTTCATGAGGTCATAAGCGGGTTTCCTCCCTATGGAGGGAGGGAGGAACCACGCAAAATACACCAATTTGTAGGCGTCCTCTATTTCAAGCCTTGAGTGTGTGCGTGTGTATGTGTGATTGTGTGTGTGTGGGGGTGTGTCCGCGCACGCAGATGCGGCTTAAGAAGAGAAAATAAAGTATCTCTACCAATACTATTAAATCTCTACCAATATAGACACTAAGACAAAATAATGATTTTTATCTTGCAATAAAGAATTATTTTACTTATTATTATCATAATTTTCTCATGTTTTATTAATTAATTGTGTATTTTTTGTTGTATATTTTATTTTTATTTATTTCTTTATTTTGTTATTTTTTATTTTTTTTGTGTAAATTTTATATTGTTTTTTTTATTCATTTTGTTTTATTAACCATTTATGTAAGCAAATCGCCTTGCTGTTGTGAAGCTCCGTAAATAAATCAATAAATATTTGAAGCCTACCAATTCTCGGATCTTATGAATGAACTTCTCTTTGCGTATGAATAATTTTATTCCCATGAATAAACAGACATTTCCCTATTCATTATTCCTGTAATACTACTCATTCATTAGTCCCAGTATTTTAGAGTGTTACCTAACACTTTAATAATACACCCTTCAGAGTAGCCCGTCAACACACTACTAATTACAGGAGACGTTTATTGGCTATATAATTAAGAAAAAGGTCATTCATTTCTTGGATTTTCTTCTCAGTAATTGAGTAATTTGAGTTTTTATGAGTTTAAGGTTCTTAAATTTTAATTAAATTGAAAAAAAAACGTGTAGGTACAATATTTATAATTTATAGTGACCCAATTTTCTTCAATCCAATATTTTTTCCAGGCGGAAACGTCAGAAAACAAGCTGAAATTTAAATGGTATCAAAAGAAAACATTTTCAGAACGTATGATTAACTTCTATTCTTGCCACCCAATAAAATTTAAACGTAATCTTCTATATAATAGAGCCCTTACCGCCCTATAAAGAGCTTAACCAAAATATTTTAATGAAATAAAGAACAGACTAATGGTAATTTTAGGGAATAAAAATTACTCGGATGAAATAATTATAAAGGAGAAAATATGAAACCCAGGATTTTAATAAATTTAATTCTGATATATTTAAATTTTCTGACGATCCTTTTGAGGATGATAATAATTTTTTAAAAAGAAAAAGAATTTTAGAATTTGATGATATAAACGTACAAAATAAACGTATAAAAATTGATAATACTGATCAAATAAAATCCCGGATAAACGATTCAAAAAAAAAAAAAAAAAATCAGTCCCGTAACAGGCCAAGTGGGCCCCGAGGGGCAGATACTATAGAGGTATCTGATTCATGACCATACGGCACCCTAGGGAGATAGTGTGGTCAGTACTATGCTCCGGCCGCCTGATTTTCCCCTTGGCTGCTTCGACTGCCTAGAGTCATTAGCACCCAAAGTACCCATTATTAAATTAATTAAAGGCTGGGTTGGCCTAAGGACGGTCAGGGAGGCCGAATTCAACCCATGAACGAAGACACTAGAACAAAAAATCTTTAGTGCTTGCTCGGGATTTGAACTCAGGCCTCCAGCTTATTAATCCAGTGCTCTACCACTGAGCTAACCTCGCCCCCAAACGATTCAAAGCAAAGCCAAAATAATTTGAAAAGAAAATTAGACGAAGCGGAGTGGAATTATTCACAAAAAACAGAAATGTGTTCAAAGAAAAATTGATGACTTCTTTAATATTAACAATGGAACCAAAGGGAAAATATTGACTAAAACAAACATAAAAAACGACCATATAAACAACGGACAATGACTAATGACAGCTCATTTAAAAATTCTAAATTAGATGGACAAGGGGGCAGCTGGTGCAGACGCTCGTGAGTGTTATATTTTATGTAAGCACATTACAAAATGTAATTATTTTACAGAATGTAATATCATTAAATGGATAAATAAATAATTAAAAAAAAAAAATTTCCGCCAGGAAAATATTGGAGTGTAGGTACAAGTTTTTGAAGATTTTAGCCAAAATTCCTTAAAAGTATTATGACGGCATATCAATTAATTTTTTTAACCATTTGATAAGCAAAAAAATTTCGGCTCTCAGGAACTGCGTCATCTTAGCGCGGTTCCGTTCATATCTCTAGTACTGTTAGTAAAGGAATAGTACCAGCTATTGGTGGAGTTTGATCATTAGTGAAAAATATAAAATATAATCTCGAAGAGAAAATAGATTTAAGGCGCCACAACAGGAAACTGTTAGTATCATGGCGACTCCCCCCACCTTCTCAACGCTCGCTCTTGGAAACACTATAACAATGTTTCACATTTTCTTACCTTGTTTTAGTCAAATACTCGTTTTACTGTTAAATTCAACTAAAATAAGCAAGAACCAATTAAAACATTAGGTAAACAGATGCAAAAACCCGTTGAAAAGAGCAAAACTAACGATTCCGAATTTTCAAGTCCTTATTTCTCTAATTTAAATCATCCCATCAAAAATTACGTGAAAACGTTTTTTGTAGAGAATTTAGTAACCTTTTGAATGGTTAACTTCCGCTTACCACGAAATCACAACCGTTTTCGAGATATTTTAGAAAATATACGAAAACCCAAAACCTTTTCATGCTTTTATTTTATTTTAAAGAAATATTTTATTTTTTGTACTTCCTTAACTCCAAGCGGGACCAAAATTTACCTCTAATAGATTAGATGAATATCCAACGCCTGGAAAAAGTTTCAACTGAATTAATAGTTTCCGAATACCCAAACTGAAAATTAGTTTGGAAAAGTAGGTGCTTCAATGTTTCTCGAAAACGGTTATTCGTTTTTCTACGTTAAGAAACCAATAAAATGATTATCTGCAAGCATATGAACTCGAAAACATAAGCGTTACGATTTCTTCGCGCAAAAAGCATCTTCGGAGAACGGATTCTGCTGGTTAACGAACCCGACCTTTCAAATTATTCTGCCAAATTTCATCAAAATAAGACCATGTTTGAGCAACCTAGAGAGCGATATATATATATATATATATATATATATATATATATATATATATATATATATATATATAAGTACTGTCTAGAGAAAAATACCCATTATAATGATTTTCAAAAAGCTTTCACAAATAAAGAGAGTTTTTTAGGCCTGGTATACGACAGAATAACTATTCTCGATCAGAAAAAAATACAAAAACAATACAAAAAAAAATAAATAAAACAGGTTTCCACTCTAAAAAGTCGGCTCTTGGAAATATAATAGTGGATCTATTGGAGAGGAAGGGTTGATGCCTGTACAAAGAGTTGACAGCTCCAATGGAGATTGACAAATGGTTCTGGAATGACTCCTCTCCAATATCCACTTATTTCCATTTGTTACTATCATCTTTCATCATTTATCCCCACTTATTAACTATTTTTTTATTACTCTCTTTCTTTGTATTTGGTTTTTTTTTTTTTTTAAATATTAATCACAGTTATGAAGATTAGGTTAAAATCCGTACAGTAGCGCTACGGTGAAAATAGTTAATTTATTGTGACAACTGACTCAATTATAAATAGTAAACTTCCGAATGGTTACCTTCCACTTACCACGATTTCACAGCCGTTTTAGAGATATTTAAGAAAATCTACGAACATCTCAACATTTCTAATATTTTAAATTAAATAAAATAAAATATTTTATTTTTAATACTTCCTCAACACCAAGCGCAACCAAAATGTTAACGTGTTATTTATGGGCGTATATAAGAGGGGGGGGGCTGCAGCTCCCCTCCCCCCCCCCCCGAAATCGATAAAAATGTATTACAAAAACCTTATGAATAAAATAAATCAGATCACATATTTCAGAAAAAAAAAAATTTTTATTCGCTGTAATAGTTTTTTAATTGGCTAAGTATTTCAAGTTCTAGATTGTTGGTATTCCATATCCCCAAATGTTCTCAGCCCCCCTCCGAAATTGTTTTCTTTATACGTCCATGGTCTTATTTTGGTTCAATTTCAAAGTTCTTGAAAATTGCTCATCTTAATCCACAGTCTTGAAATATGCAAAATGGAAATTCCATAAAACTCAATTTTTTTTTTTTTTTTTAACTTTTCTCAGTTATAGAAATACCTTTGAACATGATTTAATTTAATTTCCTACTTTAAATTATCTATAACTAGTGTACCTGGATGCCTAAGAACGCAAAAACCGTAAGTGCTCCGAATTTTGACACGCGAATTTTACCGATAAAAGATTTTTCGGGTAGGACGATTCTCCTAGTTTACGAACTAGCAGAATCTGCCATTTCGTTTATAGAGAAAGGAGAATTTCTCTACGAGGTACAGAAGCAGGTAACCAAACAGCAAGGTTGGGAGCTTGAGGAAGGTTACTAAAAGCTGTTTAAATCTCCATAATTCGTGAAATCATAAATAACCTGTAAGTTTTCCTAGTAAGGCTGCACCTTCTCTTGAGCCGTATTTCTCGCGATCCGAAAAGATCCGATTTCGTTTGACCGACAGCGGACAACATCAGTGCCTACAATGGTCCAAACCCGATCCGATCCGATATATGCGCAGCTCGTCACTAATGACTTCGTCCTGAAGTGAAAATGAGTAATGAGTTTAAGAAATACCGCCCAATGAGCATAGAAACCTTCGATTAGGTTGAATGTTGGCGGCATGAAGGAGAAGTTGAAAGGCCAATCAATCTTCCGGAAGTATATCAGTCCCAAAAAAATAAATCTTAGTGTAACTGTTAATTTTTAACTGCTATAATACGATAACAGAAGCTTCAGTAGGTACTCATATTTTAAAATTATTTATAAGAAAGGTAGCCAGAAGTTTATTTAAATTTTAAAGTCCATTTATTATTAACTATGAATTTTAGGACGGGTTATCTATAGGTTACCACCCTTTTCTAGCCAGGATAGGGCTGATGCCTTTTCTCTTTTCTAAAGAAAAGCCACCATCCCTAGTGGGAATCGAACCCACGACCCTTTGGCACGGAGTGTTAAGTGCTCACGCCTTAACTCTCACGGCCACGGGCCTCCAGATAGAATTTATAAGCATTGGAAGGTTATATACATGGGATAGTTATAAACATCTGTGTTCTAAATTTTATTAGGTTTCATTAAAAAAAAAATAAATAAATAAATGCTTGAAATCGGTTAAGATGTAGAGCCTGTAGACTTTTTTCAACACAATAGGTCGTTTTCAACACAATAGGTCGTTTTCAACACAATAGGTCGTTTTCAACACAATATGTCGTTTTCAACACAATAATGCGCCATTTTGTGTCTTCGGTCCGAAATCTGTCTAGAAACAAACAAGTTTGAACGGCCGAGAATCAGTGGCCATTGGATCGGATCGGATCGGGACCAATGTAGGCACCTCCATTGAAGTGCATGGGTTTTGTTTTTCTTCCGACAGTTGGTGGCTATCGGAATGGGACCAACGTAGGTGCCTCCTAAGCCAGCAGACTTCGCCAAGGTCGGACTTATCATTCAGTCAACGCCAGTTAAACAATAAAGATACAAAACTTCTCTAGCAGCTTTTGTCTTGTAAGAAGCAGTCAACCGCAGTAGGTGCGCGGCAGCTTTTGTCTTGTAAGAAGCAGTCAACCGCAGTAGGTGCGCGGCAGCTTTTGACTTAAAAAGCAATCCACAGTAGTATAATTAAATACGTCCAACAGGCGGTTCTGATCGATATTGCAAGAATAGTTTGAAAATATTTGGATGGACACTCTTAATAAAATAGAAATAAACAAGTAACATTGATAACAACAAAAAGAAATAATTTATCCGAGGAAACTGAGTAAAACCCCACCTCCGCCCATAACAATACTTGAAAAAGTCCGACTCGCAGGAACTGCATCATGTTAGCGGGTTTCCGTTCTTATCCCTAACGTCATTTGAAAATTTTGAAATAGAAACAGTTATAATTTTGATTAAACCTTTCATTAAATAATTTATGACCCCAAATAGGTCACGGTTGTAAGGGTACACACCTCACTACCCGACAGAAAAATGACTTCCTGGCTTTGTCAAGGTTCGCTCTAAAAACATACTGCTTACTGTTTCTTATTTTCTTTTAGTATAATAATAGTTTTACAGATAAATGCAATTTATTTAAACAAAGACAAAAACCAGTTAAAATGAACAAAACAAACATATTTGAAGTTTTAAGCTCTTATTTCTCCGATTGACATCGCCTAATCGAATGTTGCTGCAGAATATTTTTTTTACAGCATTTTCATATGAAATTCGCTTCAAAACCCATGATTAATTGGACGGATTCTGCTGGTTAACGAACTTGACCTTTCAAACTAGTCGAAAGATTTTTGTACGAAATTTCATAAAAATCGGACCATTATTCGCTGACCAAGAGCGCGAACAGACAGCTATATATATATATATATATATATATATATATATATATATATTATTTTCCACGTATTTCTGACCTTTATTTACGTATAATTATTTATTCTTTATATATGGCCAAGGTCAAAAGAATAGTACTCCAATTCTCTTTGTACTATTTATTGTTTGTACGCCCTACACGTTTCGTGGCCTTTATGCTTATGGCGGGAGGGAGGAACCGCACTAAAAGTCAAGCCTACTCCCATACCTCTCAGTATATTTTCATTATACGCCACACTTTACTACAACTATTTATTGCTGTTTTGGCGAGGAATAAAATAATTTAGTTCATATTATTATTTTAATTACGGTAAAAAAACATTTCTTGTTTCAGACAGTCTAAAGTGTTCAAGTAAATAAAACAGAGAGTTCCACAATGTACAATAAGTCCCGAGGAATACAGCCAGAGAAATGTAAACAAGTAGCTACAAGAACGACGTAAAAGCAGATAGCCTTGTGTAGTAACTGAATGACATAAGGAACAGGAACCGTTTCTAACGTGTCAGGTTCAATGTCACTCCCGTTTTACGCTCTCCCACGCTTTTTATGCTCGATCCTAATAGTAATGGAAGGCAATTTATTAGTTATTTTTCAGTTAGTAATTTAGTATAGATAAACCGAATAATCTTTATTGCGGGGTTCCTCCCTCCCTCCATAGGGAGGGAACTCGCTTATGAGGTTGACCTTACGACGAAATCCGGAAGTGCCGACTAGAAAATTTCTCGTTTCAGACCCCATAGATCACGGAAATATAGGTGGTTCAAATTTGTATATATATATATATATATATATATATATATATATATATATATATATATATTCTCTTTGTACTATTTATTGTTTGTACGCCCTACACGTTTCGTGGCCTTTATGCCACCTCCTCAAGGGCCATTACATCCTAAAAATTTTTAACAAATTTTTAAAAACATATTTTTCATTTTCGTAAATCCATTAAATTTATGTCATTAATATATTATAAACGAATCAAATTACATTTTCTAAACTAAATCCTAACCCTAAATCTATTGTTAAAGTATAATAAAAATAATGTTATATTGCACATACCCTATGTGTGGATAGCTCGCCACCCATACCAAGACTGAGGCAAGCTAAATCATCTGTGTCGAGAGGCTTAGTAATCAGCTTATTACGACAAGTTCTATAAAGGCCTGTACTATTGTTTTTTTCACTCGACTGTTCGCTATTGTCTAATGTTATTGTAAAATATTTTATTTACAAATTTAATTTCTGTCTGCTTATTTACAGAGTTCCTGTTTTTAATAATGTGGATATTTTCCTTTATTTTTCGCTTCAACTTTAACCTGTATCGGTTTCCAATTTTTGCAGTGGGAGAATCTGAGATCCATTTGATTTAGCTAATTTCGTTATATTGTTATTTCCTTTTTTACGAAACCTCTCATCAAATAATAATTGTATCCTTTTCTTATATAATTCGATACATGTGTCTAAGGCTTGTTGAACTTTAACTTTATCTATATCTAGTTTCGTTCGATGTAATAAACATGTTTCCCAACATTCCGGTTGATCTTGCAATTAAAATAATTAACAACAATTGGTATAAGATTGAAAAATGTACTAATATCAAAAATAAAGATTTGTTCATAGAAGGCATTCGATTGTGTTGCAGTACTGGATATTTTAAATTTAATGACAAATTTTACAAACAGACTTATGGTATACAAATGGGGAATCCTCTTTCGGTTGCAATAAGTGGGATTGTTTTAAACCAAATTTTAAAAGAAATAATTTTAGATACGGATATCCATATACAATTTTTATATAAATATGTTGACGATATAATTTTAGCGGTTGATGAAAACAATATTGACCCATTACTTGAGATTTTTAACAAAAAGAGTGTTACATTAAAATTTACAAAAGAAATAGAAACAAATGGCAGAATTACCTTTTTAGACTTGGAACTATCACGAAACAAAAATAACTGCATTGATTTTAAATGGTTTTCTAAGGTATATCACTCTGACAGAACAATTAATTTTTACTCCAATCATCCTCTCAGTTTCAACAAAAAAACTTAGTATATAATAGAACATTAACTGCCTTAAATAGAACATCGCCTCAATATTTCAATGAAATCAAAAATAGAATTAGAAAAATAATTAACAAAAATAATTTCCCCTCGAAACTAGTAGACATACAAATAAAAAAAGCAGAAAAAAATGTTTGTTACAAGAAAAATAAAAAAGATTGTACGAAAAATTTTAATATAAAATTATTCCACTTTACTGAGGATTTTTTTGAGGACTTACTTGACAGACGGATTAAAAGAAAACGGAGTTCCCTGGACATTAGTACTATCGACAAACCTGCAAAGCGTATTAAATGCAATGAACAAATCTTAAAGGACAATAGAAAAACTAATAGTAAAAGAAAAAGGGGTATGGAACATGACGAAGCACGGCCAGATTCGATAAAAAAGAAGAGAACATTTAACCAGACACAAATAAAACATTTTTTTAATAATTTTGGAACCAAGAAAATTCATGAGGGAAGCACCATAAATAACCATATACTTAGTCAAAATAGGAATAAAAACATTCAAGAAACCAGAAAAGTAAAAGAGCAAATAGAAAATAATTTTTATGCATTCGATTTTCACCCGGCAATAGCAAACAGGATGAAACTGGCCTGTAACGGAATTTGCCAGATAAGCTGGAAATATAATAACAAAGTAGAAAAGAATTTCAGCAAAATTAAGGACCAAGTAAATAAAATTAATTCAAAATATAATGTATATAAGGTTAAATGTAAAGATTGTAACAAATGCTACATAGGGGAATCATCACAAATACTAAAAAATAGAATTAAGCAACATGCCAAAAATATAGACGAGAAATCAAATAGAACAGCTCTAACGGACCACGCATTTAAGAACGGACATACATTTGACTTGGACGACATAGCAATAGTTGACAAGGACAGAAACAGCTCTAACGGACCACGGATTTAAGAACGGACATACATTTGACTTGGAGGACATAGCAATAGTTGACAAGGACAGAAACAGCTCTAACGGACCACGCATTTAAGAACGGACATACATTTGACTTGGACGACATAGCAATAGTTGACAAGGACAGAAACAGCTCTAACGGACCACGCATTTAAGAACGGACATACATTTGACTTGGACGACATAGCAATAGTTGACAAGGACAGAAACAGCTCTAACGGACCACGCATTTAAGAACGGACATACATTTGACTTGGACGACATAGCAATAGTTGACAAGGACAGAAACAGCTCTAACGGACCACGCATTTAAGAACGGACATACATTTGACTTGGACGACATAGCAATAGTTGACAGGGACAGAAACAGCTCTAACGGACCACGCATTTAAGAACGGACATACATTTGACTTGGAGGACATAGCAATAGTTGACAAGGACAGAAACAGCTCTAACGGACCACGCATTTAAGAACGGACATACATTTGACTTGGACGACATAGCAATAGTTGACAAGGACAGAAACAGCTCTAACGGACCACGCATTTAAGAACGGACATACATTTGACTTGGAGGACATAGCAATAGTTGACAAGGACAGAAACAGCTCTAACGGACCAGGCATTTAAGAACGGACATACATTTGACTTGGAGGACATAGCAATAGTTGACAAGGACAGAAACAGCTCTAACGGACCACGCATTTAAGAACGGACATACATTTGACTTGGACGACATAGCAATAGTTGACAAGGACAGAAACAGCTCTAACGGACCACGCATTTAAGAACGGACATACATTTGACTTGGAGGACATAGCAATAGTTGACAAGGACAGAAACAGCTCTAACGGACCAGGCATTTAAGAACGGACATACATTTGACTTGGAGGACATAGCAATAGTTGACAAGGACAGAAACAGCTCTAACGGACCACGCATTTAAGAACGGACATACATTTGACTTGGACGACATAGCAATAGTTGACAAGGACAGAAACAGCTCTAACGGACCACGCATTTAAGAACGGACATACATTTGACTTGGACGACATAGCAATAGTTGACAGGGACAGAAACAGCTCTAACGGACCACGCATTTAAGAACGGACATACATTTGACTTGGACGACATAGCAATAGTTGACAAGGACAGAAACAGCTCTAACGGACCACGCATTTAAGAACGGACATACATATGACTTGGACGACATAGCAATAGTTGACAGGGACAGAAACAGTTCTAACGGACCACGCATTTAAGAACGGACATACATTTGACTTGGACGACATAGCAATAGTTGACAAGGACAGAAACAATATCAAGCGAAAAATAAAGGAAAATATCCACATTATTAAAAAACAGGAACTCTGTAAATAAGCAGACAGAAATTAAATTTTTAAATAAAATATTTTACAATAACATTAGACAATAGCGAACAGTCGAGTGAAAAAGACAATACTACAGGCCTTTATAGAACTTGTCGTAATAAGCTGATTACTAAGCCTCTCGACACAGATAATTTAGCTTGCCTCAGTCTTGGTATGGGTGGCGAGCTATCCACACATAGGGTATGTGCAATATAACATTATTTTTATTATACTTTAACAATAGATTTAGGGTTAGGATTTAGTTTAGAAAATGTAATTTGATTAGTTTATAATATATTAATGACATAAATTTAATGGATTTACGAAAATGAAAAATATGTTTTTAAAAATTTGTTAAAAATTTTTAGGATGTAATGGCCCTTGAGGAGGTGGCATAAAGGCCACGAAACGTGTAGGGCGTACAAACAATAAATAGTACAAAGAGAATTGGAGTACTATTCTTTTGACCTTGGCCATTTATAAAGAATATATATATATATATATATATATATATATATATATATATATATATATATATATACAAATCTGATCCACCTATATTTTCGTGATCCATGGGGTCAGAAACGAGAAATTTTCTAGTCGGCACTTCTGGATTGCGTCGTAAGGTCAACCTCATAAGCGAGTTCCCTCCCTATGGAGGGAGGGAGGAACCGCGCAATAAAGATTATTCGGTTTATCTATACTAAATTACTAACTGAAAAATAACTAATAAATTGCCTTCCATTACTATTTAGGATCGAGCGTAAAAAGCGTGGGAGAGCGTAAAACGGGAGTGACATTGAACCTGACACGTTAGAAACGGTTCCTGTTCCTTATGTCATTCAGTTACTACACAAGGCTATCTGCTTTTAGGTCGTTCTTGTAGCTACTTGTTTACATTTCTCTGGCTGTATTCCTCGGGACTTGTTGTACATTGTTGATCTCTTTTCATTTACTTGAACACTTTAGACTGTCTGAAACAAGAAATGTTTTTTTTACCGTAATTAAAATAATAATATGAACTAAATTATTTTATTCCTCGCCAAAACAGCAATAAATAGTTGTAATGAAGTGTGGCGTATAATGAAAATATACTGAGAGGTATGGGAGTAGGCTTGACTTTTAGTGCGGTTCGTCCCTCCCTCCATAAGCAGGAAGCCCGCTTATGATATTGACGTCATGACGCATTCCGGATGTGCCGACACGAAAATTTCATGTTTCATATCCCGTAAATCGATAATATAACGGTGGTTGAAAATTTATATATATATTTGTCTGTTCGCTCTATTGGTACCAGACAGATAGTCCGATTTTTATGTAATTTAAAAATATTTCGTCAAAGTTAAAAGATCAAGTTTGTTAACAAGCGAAATCCGTCCACCGGAAGATGGTTTTTGGAGCGAAATTCGCGCGATAAAAATCGTAACGCTTACGTTTATGAGCTTGTAGGTACTCGTTTTATAGGTTTATTAACGTAGAAAAACAAATGAAACCATTTTTAATGCGATATCAGTAACCTTTTTCATCTAATCTATAACAGGAAAATGTTGGTTCCGTTTGGAGTTAAGGAAGTAGCTACTAGAAATAACATATTTCATTTTGAATGCGTTATCAGTAACCTTTTTCATCTAATTTATAACATGTTGGTTCCGTTTGGAGTTAAGGAAGTAGTTACGAGAAATAACATATTTCATTTTGAATGCGATATCAGTAACCGTTTTCATCTAATCTATAACATGTTGGTTCCGTTTGGAGTTAAGGAAGTAGCTACTAGAAGTAGCATATTTCATTTTGTATGCGATATCAGTAAACGTTTTCATCTAATCTATAACAAGTTGGTTCCGTTTTGAGTTAAGGAAGTAGCTACTAGAAATAGCATATTTCATTTTGAATGCGATATCAGTAACCTTTTTCATCTAATCTATAACATGTTGGTTCCGTTTGGAGTTAAGGAACTAGCTACTAGAAATAACATATTTCATTTTGAATGCGATATCAGTAACCGTTTTCATCTAATCTATAACATGTTGGTTCCGTTTGGAGTTAAGGAAGTAGCTACTAGAAATAACATATTTCATTTTGAATGCGACATCAGTAACCGTTTTCATCTAATCTATAACATGTTGGTTCCGTTTGGAGTTAAGGAAGTAGCTACTAGAAATAACATATTTCATTAACAGGCATGAAACGTTTTGGGCTTTTCGTAAAATATCTCGAAAACGGTTGGGAAATCGTGGTAAATGGAGTGATAATTCAAAAGCTTACAAAATTCCCTACAAAAAGGCTTCTGATGTAATTTTCAATGGGGCGATGTCAATCGGAGAAATTAGGACTTAAAAATTCGCAATTGTTAGTTTCGCTCTTATGAACGGGTTTATTTATCTAAAGGTTTATATATATATATATATATATATATATATATATATATATATGTATATATATATATATATATATATATATATATATATATATATATATATATGTATATATAAGCATCCTAAGATGTCTGATATTTACGGGTGAAATTTACAGATGTTGTAGTATCGATGATAACTGAAAGAATTTGTTTTCCCTCAATAGCTAAAATCCTTCGAAAAGGCCTAAAAAAAAAAATTATTTTATCTTAGTCAATTCGTCAAATTCTAAAAGAATTTTTAAAGACCTAATTAACTAGTCTTCACTAATCCCCGCTGTTCCTTTCACTTAAAAAGATAATTAAACATTTTCCTTTGAAGTAGAAAATCCCCCACAAATCTGCTTTCTTTTTTTATAATTTTTTTCTTTCCTTTTCTAAATTTCCGCGGTTTGTTTGAATAATTTTTAATTTCATCTTTCATCTCCCAGTCTTTTTGGTGGTTTAATGGAAGTATCCGCTTTGTTTTAAATCGCCTGATACCCTAGTGGCCTATTTAGCCTCAGGTCAAAGGAATAACTTTTCATTTAAAGATTTTTTTTATCAAACCTGATGAAATAAATTTTTCTATTAATTGCAATTTTATCAATAATTAAAATCATATTTTATTTTTTTGCCACTGAGTTGTATGAGAAACATATATCTGTAATTAATTGTCTATCTGTAAGTCCCTATTAAGGTACAATAACCATTTTTTTTTAAATATGTTCATTATATTTAAACGTCAATATAATTCATTAATATTAAGTCCTCATAAAAGTGCTAATTAAACAGCAAAGAGGTCTAATTAAACTTTAATAATTATAATAGGTCTGTTAATTATCTGTCTGTATTTATTTTATGAATATATTATCTTATTGTATTCACTTTTTCTTTTTCTTCCGACTAAGAATTTACTTTTTATCAATTTTTTCTATTATATATATACACATACAGCGTGTTTGCTTTCTCCCTACATAGGGAGGAAACCCGCTTATGAGGTTAACCTCATGTAAAATATATATATTATACATATATATATATATATATATATATATATATATATATATATATATATATACACACATATATGTATGTGTGTGTTTCCTCTCCCTCCGTCTAAAAGCGGTCCGATTTTGAAGAAATTTGGTACAATAGTCTTTCATCTCATTTGAAAGGTCAAGTGTGTTAACCAGCAGAATCCGTCCACCGTAACTTAATTTTTGGAGCGAAAAATATTTAACGCTTTCCATTTTGAGTTCATATGCTTGCAGGTTTCTTGGAACCAATATTTTTGTATTTTTTTTTTTTTTTGTATATTTAAAATCGAGGGATTCACTTGAAATATTTTCTACATCTTTGAAATAGAAGTTTAAATTTTGGCTTCATTTGGAGTTATGGAAGTATTTTAAAAAAATAAAATTATTAGTGGACATGAAAAGTTTTCGGATCTTCGTATATTTTCGTAAATATCGATAGCGGTTGGGAACACGTGGTAAGTAGAAGCTGACAATGTCAATGCTTAGTAAATTCTCTAAAAAAAAGTTTGTGGAGTAATTTTCAGTAAGGTAATGTCGGTCGTTATTTTGAACGGGGTTTTGTGTTTTTTTTTTTTTTTTTTTTTTTTTTAATTGCCTTTATCAGTAAAATTAGTATATCAGTAAAAGATGCACATTACTAAATTAATTAAAAGCTAGATGGGCCTAGGGGTGGTCTGGAACCCCTAATCCAACTCACAAACGAAGACACTAAAAGATAAAATCTTTAGTGCCCTTGTACTCATGTCCTCTAGCATATTGGTAGAGTGATCAACCACTGAGCTAACCTCGACCGTAAGAATGTAGACAACATGGGCGTATATAAGGGAGGGCTGAAGGGGCTGCAGCCCCCCCCCCCCCCCCGAAATTTTTTATTTGATCGGTAAAAATTTCATAAAACCCTTAAAAATAAATTAAATAAGATCACTTAGTTAATAAAAAATATTTTATTTTCGATGTAATAGTGTTTTAGTTGGTTAAAACTATTCCAAGTTCTAAATTGTTAGTATTCCATACCCCGGAAATGGTCTCAGCCCCACCCCCGATATTTTGCGGGAGATGGTGGGTTCGATCCCCACCGGCAACAGGAATTTTCTCATCCCACGGCTCGCTGGGAAAATTCCTCGCTGCACCCTAGATAAAAAAAAAAAAAAAAAAAAAAAAAAAAAAAAAAAAAAAAAAAAACCCTTCTGCGTTTCCAAAGAAATTTATGTGGACAAGACTTATTATCAGTTTAAGTGGTGGTATTTCTCAGATATTATAAAGCAATTCCAAAGAATTTGAGAAAATTGTCTTTAATAAAACTCTGAAAGTACATTTGCGGTTGAATAATTATATCACAAGACCTTGAACCTATGTAGATTGAGGTCGAAACATCTCATTAATATGTTCTTCAAGAAAGTAAGGTCTTTGCTTTGTCTTCATTAAATTTGAACAGCTGACCTAAAAGCTCGATTTGACGCTAATATGGATAAATGTCAAACGATGAAAATTACATCTACTCGTTATGAATATTGACTCTATGACAGTTTAATGTCATACAGGTCATAAGCACACTACTATGACAGGATTGATTTTATAAATGTGCCAATAATTTCACAGGCTAGTTTTAGGGGAAAAAACCTGTAGATGCTTAAATCATTCTGGTTTGTTTCGGTGTACTTTTCGAAGTAACTTTTTGTGCTGAGTTGAATGAGATAAACGGGTATTATATTTAGAAAAAAAAACTGAAAAATCGCAATTATTCAATTTTAAAAAGTCATATTTTACTCTATTTGAATATTGTAAATGTATTTATGAGTGCTGAAACGAATAATGTAACAACTAATGTGAAAATGTTAACTATCCACAACGTATTGATGTTTAGTTTTAAAATTTGCGCCTATAACTAAGAACTTTAGCAGTTTCAGAGTTAGTAGGTGGATCCAGTATTCAATAACTCACTGGATTAACTCTGCAGGAAAAAATAATGCAAAAATCATTTTTCGTAAAAAAGTTTACAAGAAGTTTAACTCTTCAGTTGCAACGCTAATGTACTCATTTATTTTAGGCTGTATATAAATACGTAGTAAGATGACGCAGTTGCAGCGAATCGGATTTTTTTTTCAGGTGTTCTTAGAACTCGCCGAAAATACCACGAGTTTCCAGCGAAAAATCATTTTTAGCGCGGTTCCCCCATCCCTATATAGGGTGGAACCCCGCTTATATGGTTGACCTCATGACGCAATCCGGATTTTACGCCTCATGACGCCTAGAAAATTTTACGTTTCGCAACCCCTAGAGAAAGGAAATAACGGTGGTTCAAATTTGAATATATATATATATATATTTGTATGTTCGCGCTCTCTTCGGCTCAAAAATTGTCCGATTTTGATGAAATTTGGTACAAAAATCTTTCGTCCAATTTGAATTAACCCGCAGAATCCGTCCACTGGAACATGGTTTTTGGAGTGAAATTCGGGCGAAAAAAATCGTTACGCTTACATCATATGTTTGCAAGTACTTGTTTTATAGGCTTCTTGGCCTAGGAAAACGAATGAAACCATTTTTAAGGCGATAGCTTTTACCGTTTTCGAGAAAAGTGGAAAAATAGCAGTTGAATAAAGTTTTTGGTTTGGGTATTTAGAATTATGGGATTCAGTTAAAATATTTTCTGCATGTTTAAAACTCATAACAAACAAAGATGTTTAAATTTTGGTTACGTTTGGATTTAAGGAAGGATTAGAATAAAATATTTTAGTTATAGAGACGAAGAGTATTGGGAAGTATATGTTGTTTAATATCTCGAAAAAGATTGGGACATCGTGGTAAGTGGAAGGCCGAATGTTTACTAAATGTTCTACAAAAAAAAAAAAAAAAAAAAAAAAAAAAAAAAAAAAAAAAAAAAAAAAAAAAAAAAAAAAAAAAAAAAAAAAAAAAAAAATCTGAAGCTATTTTTGATTAGGTGATGCCAATCGGAGAAATAAGTGCTTAAAACTTAGTAAAACTTAGGGAGTCATGTTTCCAGGTAAGTGTACACATGTGATCTGTCACAGTTGAAGAATGGTCTGACCAAAACAATAATTGTTTCTATTTCAAGCTTTTCAAATGACACTAGGGATATGAACGGAACCGCGCTAAGATGATGCAGTTCCTGCGAGTCTAACTCTAAGTCTTTTTTTTTTCATTTGATAAAATAGCTAGAAACTCAAACTATGTAAATGAAGATGGCACCTCGTGAAGGCTGTCAAGGGTTTCTATTCCAGATCTTCGGAAGGTGAAACTCCTCATTAATTGTAATATCCTGATATCTCAACTCACTGGAAACATCCGTAGAAACATCAAGGTCTTTCAGTGGATGTTTAAAGCTGCCACGAAGGGATTCTCGAACCTGTTTCATTGTCAGTCATAAAGTCTCGACGTCTGCAAGAAATCAGGTCAAGAACCATGCTCGGCTGTCGTCTGTATATCGAAATGTAAATATTGGCTCCTACATGGCGCTTGTGAATTTACAATGATAAGCTAAATGAGTTATTGGGGACACCCTGGCATTGGCAAGATCCACTGGATATCCAAAATAATTGCATAAGCAAACCCTTTTCGTAATATTAACGTGTTTAACGGCTTATCAACTATTGGGCTATGTACGTCGGGCTATCTAAAGGTTGCCACCCTTTAATAATACCAACAGCAGGTGGGCGGTCACCCATTCAGGTACTGGCCACGCCCAACGTTGCTTAACTTCGGCGGTCTACGGGAACCAGTGCAGTCCACGTGGCTATAGTTAAGGTTTTGATTACGTGATTTCTCCAGTCTGTTTCGATATCCCCTAACAAAAAAGTAGGCAGTAATGGATTTATAATGTTCTACTAAAATATAGATATATAATATAGACAAACAGAATTTCTACATACAAAACTAATGAGAAAGGTGTGTTGGAATAACCAGCAAAAATCGGTTTATCAGAATTAGATATTTTTAAATGCTTACCTCAGCTGCTTAAAAAAAAAAGAACAAAAAAAAGTTTTATATTTATTGTTTGACAATAAATTCATTTTATAAAATACAGTAACACCGCAAATAAGCTCCTACTCGATAAGCGACCTAAAAAAAACTTCTTACAGAAGATAGTCCATACATAAACTCTATACTGCATTGTTTGAAAAAAAAAAAAAAAAAAAAAAAAAAAAAACCAAGTCTTTTAGATTAAAATTCATTTCAATTTAAAAAACTAGTGTTTTACACTTTCATTTGAACTGTTTATTTTATAGCTCTGAATGCAAATTCTAAAACCACTTCGTTTTCTTTCCTTTTTTTTTTATTTTGCCTTTTATGTATAAGTAGCTGAATACTCGTGCTTCGTCACGGCAGATAAGTAGATTTTTTATTTCTATGTTATTCATCAAATGATAAGTAATCAAAGTATAATGTTTCTGGACACTGGGGCGCTCTGAACCAGTGTCGACAAACAGATAACGTAGAGATAACCCATTATCTATAGGTTACCAGCAACAGGGGTTTAAGGGTTCGGGATATTATTAACTCGGATAGACCATCACCAGGTAGAGGGTAAACTCTATGAGGGACAAAATCACAGTTTATTTCTAGTAATTCCAGGTCTGCCATCATAGTTCAAATGACTCGAAAATAAAAATAATACTATGAAATAGATACAGTACGGTAACAGTTGACCTGTTATTGTCCTAGCAACGCATGCTGCCTAGGCATTAAATATACATAAAAAATTGAATATCAAAAAATCCTTTCTTAGCGAGTGTTTATATCCCAAAGGGAGTGTCCATGCAAAATTTTAAAATTGTCTGTCAATTGGTTTGGGCTGGGCGATGATAGGTCAGTGAGTCAGTGGTATTTGACAAATATATAGTAGATTTCTAAAAACTAGTTTGTCGCACTAATGTTTTTTTTCCTTTGTTTTTTTTTTAATTTTAACTGCAAATAGCAGTTCTTGAAAAACGGAAGAGAAAATTGCCCTTGCTGTGTTGCTCCAATAAATATGTAAACATTTTTCATTTTCTTCCAGTAACTAAGAAAGACATTTATGGAGTATTACTTTTCAAGTGTAGGTATTTTACCATAAATAAGCACTTATTTCTCGGATTGACATCGCCCCATCGAAAATTACATCTAAACCTTTTTTGTAGGGAATTTAGTAAGCTTTCGAATGGTCACCTTCCACTTACCACGATTTCCTAACCGTTTTCGAGATATTTTACAAAATATAAGAAAATCCGAATACTTTTCATGCCTGTTAATGAAATATTTTATTTCTTTTACTTCCTTAACACCAAACGGAACCAAAATGTATCTATTATAGACTAGATGAATATCAAACGTCTGGAACTAGTTTCAACTCAATTAATAGTTTTTGTATACCCAAACTGAAAATTAGTTTAGAAAAGCAGGTGTTTCAAAGGTTTCTCAAAAACGGTTACAGATATCGCTTTAAAAATGGTTTCATTCCTTTTGCTACGCTAATAAACCAATAAAACGAGTACCTGCAAGCATATAAACTCGAAAACGTAAGCGTTACGATTTTTTTCGCGTGAATTTCGCTCCAAAAACCATCTTCCAGTGGACGAATTCTGCTGGTTAACAAACTTGACCCCTTTCAAATTAGACGAAAGATTTTTGTACAAAATTTCATCCAATTCGGACCATTTTTTGAACCTTTAGGACCGCGAACAGACAAATTTATATGTATATAAATATATACAAATTTAAACCACCGTTATATTATTGATCTATTGTATCTGAACCATGAAATTTTCTTGTCGGCACTTCCGGATTGCGTCATGAGGTCGATCTCATAAGCGGGTTTCCTCCCTATGGAGGGAGGGAGGAACCGCGCTAAAACATATTGTAGAATTTATCGCACCTATTATTGCACCGCCAGCCTATTGAAGTGAACGAAGGCCTTTTATATCTACGTCGAATCTGTCACACTGATATTGAAATGAAACCCACATTGCGGGCCAAGGTATTCTAGTTGTCTTATTAATTGTTCATGCTTTTGTAGAAGCATTTTTCCTCTGGTCGATATTTTTTTATGCGATCTGACAGACATATGACTTCCAGGATACCTCGAGCACACGAAGTATCTCGGCTTACAAGGCCTCCTGCTGTGCAGCCTCGCTTTCCCCTTTCGGCCTTTGTATTTTTCGTCCTCGCCAATGCGCCAAGGCAGTAATGCTTGATCACGCCCTAGATAGGCGCTTATGAATCTTATGGATTGATACATTGACTGCCTAAGGGTGATTCAGGTCTAAGTAGCCAAACTCAAGGAGGTGATTCAGTTTGGCTAATAAAAAATAAATAATTTATTCACACAAGATATTTGAATGTAACAAACCTACATTCCACATTTTTTTTGACAAAGGGAGCCAATCGTTCAATTTATCCCTGAATAAACTTCCACTTCATTTGAATAGATTTAATGATTGCTAAGTGCAGAAGTTTTCTTGTAAGTGTTGAATCTGTAGTTCCAAGGAACCTCTGATTTATCGAGAAAAACAGAAGCACGTTATTGGACGTCCAGAAAGTATGTTCTGTCAATGGATTTAGTGAATTTAATCACTGTTTTTTAAAGGACATTTCGTCAATTTTATGAAGGCATAATTAGAATTTAATTAATTACAACAGTTTTTGATCGATCCTTTCTTATTCAATAAAAAACATTACTACGTTAAAACAACAGAAAATTGGGCATATCTGCATTTCCCTTCGGAATCGGACCTTAATTCAGATGAAATTTTTTAGAATCCCCGCCCATACATTTGGCTGCATATACCTGAATCGCCCTGTATAAGTCATAGTGCTATTGCATCGGATGACAACATTCAATGATTACGCTCAGCGTTGGAATAAAAGAGAAAACCATTAGGTTGCTGCGGTATCACTTAGTTTCGACGATGAATGTGTTATATACAGAAATAAAATTCAATTGTATTATGCAATTTGATACTAGTCCATCCCTCAGGTGTCACCAGTTGTCAACCCAATACCTTCTTGTCAGGAAGGATTCTCAGGATCACCTGGAGTGGCCGATTGGCCAAAAAGCGGGAAAAAATCAATATCTCAAGAACACATGGACATAGAAACCTGTTGCCGGAGGAAACGAAAGCCTATTAGCACTATACAAATTTCGGAAATTTTCGGAATAGATTGTACCCATAAAACAGGTTGCAACAAGTACTTTGAGAGTATATTCAAATTATTTCAGGGTGATTTTGTTGAAGGAATTCGTCGGAGTTTGTACCACCCAACGAGTACTCACACAAATCGCTTTATTTAATTTTGAAAGAGCTTATGACAAGACAACGTTAGAGACTATAATGAGCTGGAATTAAATATGTTTTGGACGTAAGGACATGTATTATCTGAGCCAATCTAGATAGTGCAACAAACAAAGGCGTACTCTAATCCTTTATTTTGTTTGCGGTGTTATGATCGGATAGGCAGATGATTTTTCTTCTAATCTTTACTTTAACATGTCTAATTTAAAAATTGATTTACCACATCTCGGAGGAAGCGGGAGCTTTTTTTGTAATCATAGCTGTTTTCAATACTTATTTAAAATTCGTATTTTATAGCGTTGTAAAGCTCTGTAATGTTTTGGTTTTTTTTTTGCCCATTTTGAGTGATGTTTGGCTTATTTGACCATCTTAGAGAATAGACAAAAATTGATAATTTTTATAATCACTTATTCATAGTAGTATGGAGGTCCGGTGTGTCCAAGTGTCATGAAACCACATAAAGTGATCCACAAGAAAGTGTAATACAATGTCTACATATTCAGAGTAGTGTGGAGGTCCGGTGTGTCCAAGTGTCATGAAACCACATAAAGTGATCCACAAGAAAGTGTAATACAATGTCTACATATTCATAGTAGTGTGGAGGTCCGGTGTCTCCAAGTGTCATGAAACCACATAAAGTGATCCACAAGAAAGTGTAATACAATGTCTACATATTCATAGTAGTGTGGAGGTCCGGTGTGTCCAAGTGTCATGAAACCACATAAAGTGATCCACAAGAATTTGTAATACAATGTCTACATATTCATAGTAGTGTGGAGGTCCGGTGTGTCCAAGTGTCATGAAACCACATAAAGTGATCCACAAGAAAGTGTAATACAATGTCTACATATTCATAGTAGTGTGGAGGTCCGGTGTGTCCAAGTGTCATGAAACCACATAAAGTGATCCACAAGAAAGTGTAATACAATGTCTACATATTCATAGTAGTGTGGAGGTCCGGTGTGTCCAAGTGTCATGAAACCACATAAAGTGATCCACAAGAATTTGTAATACAATGTCTACATATTCATAGTAGTGTGGAGGTCCGGTGTGTCCAAGTGTCATGAAACCACATAAAGTAATCCACAAGAAAGTGTAATACAATGTCTACATATTCATAGTAGTGTGGAGGTCCGGTGTGTCCAAGTGTCATGAAACCACATAAAGTGATCCACAAGAAAGTGTAATACAATGTCTACATATTCAGAGTAGTGTGGAGGTCCGGTGTGTCCAAGTGTCATGAAACCACATAAAGTGATCCACAAGAAAGTGTAATACAATGTCTACATATTCAGAGTAGTGTGGAGGTCCGGTGTGTCCAAGTGTCATGAAACCACATAAAGTGGTCCACAAGAAAGTGTAATACAATGTCTACATATTCAGAGTAGTGTGGAGGTCCGGTGTGTCCAAGTGTCATCAAACCACATAAAGTGATCCACAAGAATTTGTAATACAATGTCTACATATTCAGAGTAGTGTGGAGGTCCGGTGTGTCCAAGTGTCATGAAACCACATAAAGTGATCCACAAGAAAGTGTAATACAATGTCTACATATTCAGAGTAGTGTGTAATTTGGAGAAACTTCCATTATTCTGACAGTGGGCCTAAATTAATAGGAATACTCTTGAAATAGGAAAAAAACACCCTGTTCCTAAATCCTGTAACTTATATAATGTGAGAATAAAAAATTAGATAATCGAAATCAGCGCTTGTGAAAATCGATTTTTTTCACAAGCCAAGAGGATTGGAGAAAATTCTCTATGCTACTAGCCGGGAGGATTGACGTGGCCTGTGATATCCTGAGGAGAGAAAATATCCAATGATATCACTTTCCATTAATTCAATTATAATTACATTGATTTTTGATCACCCGCGGCACTTTACTGCTTTAGAAGATCTCGGGGCCACTTACTTGCCAGCAGAGCCCTGAAGTGAAGGCAGCGTGGCTGGCAAACGAGGGAGTGCGATGCAGGATTTCGGATGCCCATTATCGATGGTTGGTCAGGTATATTATGTGAAGTTTTTCGTTCATTCAGAATCTGCAGTTAAAAATTCAATTTTTGCAAAATAAACATATTTATCCATGAAAAGACCTTGATTATGTGCCGATGGGGTAAAATAGACCCCGGAAACGATTCAGCGACCCTCAAATCCATAGAAGCTCGAGTTATTTTTCCTTAAAAGACTTCATTCAAAATTTGATCTTCAAATGCCGTTTAAGCAGACGTGCTAGGGTCAAAAGGACTTCGGATTGGGATTCAGCGTGTCGAAATACAGAAGATATAAATGTAAGGTGTTTTTGGAATAGACCACATTTTTCTTCTTGTGTGTGTGTGTGTGTGTGTGTGTGTGTGTGTGTGTGTGTGTGTGTGTGTGTGTGTGTGTGGGCCTGTGAAATCAGCCCCGTAACAGACCACGAGGACTCAGAGGGCCAAATATTGTCCAGGCATATGATTCGTAACCATACGGCACACTGTGGTATCAGTGTAGTCAGAATTGTGCTCCGGCCCCTTATTTTCTTCTTTGCAGGTGCACATTACTAAATTAATTAAAAGCTAGATGGGCCTAGGGGTGGTCTGGAACCCCAAATCCAACTCACAAACGAAGACACTAAAAGAAAAAAATCTTTAGTGCCCTTGTACTCATGTCCTCTAGCATATTGGTAGAGTGATCAACCTCTGAGCTAACCTTGTCCCTAAGAATGTAGACAACATGGGCGTATATAAGGGAGGGCTGAAGGGGCTGCAGCCCCCCCCCCCCGAAATTTTTTATTTGATCGGTAAAAATTTCATAAAACCCTTAAAAATAAATTAAATAAGATCATTTAGTTCATAAAATATATTCTATTTTGAGTGTAATAGCGTTTTAGTTGGCTAAAACTCTTCCAAGATCTAAATTGTTAGTATTCCATACACCGGAAATGGCCTCAGCCCCCCCCCCCCCGAAATTTTCCCAGCCCCCTACGAAATTATTTTTTATATACGCCCATGGTAGACAACCCGTCCCAAAACGTTTTCTTTTGTACAAGTGGACCTTCAAATTTAAGTATTGATTCTCTGAAACAAAATAATATCTCTTCTCCTTCGACCTTAGGTAAATATCTTTACCTACGAAGTATAGTAAGTAGAAATACAGAGTATTTCGTCTTTATATTGGATTACTAAACCTTTGCGTGTCGAATTATCGATTCACTAACGCCATAAAACCGAGATTTTTGTATAAAGTAGCCGATTTATAAACTTTAGTTCACACTTGATATATTTATTATACATTTCTTTATTTTTTAGATTTTCTCTTGGTTTTATAATCGGTTTTAAATTAATTGTATTCCCTTAATTTAATCAGTTAGTCATGTACTTAGAGAATGAATTTCTTGCAGTTCTTAATAAAATCATATACACTGGAGCACAAAGAAAATTTTCTGGAGAGAGCTGAACGGAGTTTTTTTATTATTTTATTTTTCTCGCCGTCTCCTCGCCAAAGTCTCTAAGGCCGGCCACACACTATGAGGTAGACCGGACAGGTACACCCGTGAGGTGCACCTGTCCGGTCTACATGTGACCCACACTGTTCAGGTGTACCGGACAGGTTTGTCAGTTTTCAATATGGATCTTCCAGGAGATGATCTACTTTATCTCTCTCTATTTGCAGTAATATTTGAGACACGTAAAAACAAACGAAAAAAACGCAAACAATGGTGTAAGGAATGGTTGCAGAGAAGAAATAAATTCACCCATATCAATCTGCTGAACGAATTAAGAGATGAACCAGCGGATTATCGCAATTATCTGCGCATGACCGAATCAGTTTACATAGAGTTATTGTCACTTGTATCTCCTTTCATTAACAAGAAATATACACAAATGAGGGCCGCTATATCTCAACACGAAAAACTAACAGCTACTTTGAGAATCTTGCGGAGTCAATTTTCCTCTACTCCTTTCGAATATTAGATCGAAAACTATTAATTGTACTTTTAGCCAGACTCTCGTTTGCATTTGGATATATTTTCTGCAGTTTGTATACTAATTTCCGATATGCAGCATCCCTTTTATTTCTATTGTGAAAATCATCGTCTTTTATTTTCTTTAAACATGGTTCATTTTTATAAATTTCGATAAAATCACTAAGAACTTCGTTAATTTTATGAGACACTAGCTGTTACCCAGTGTGCCATGCTACACCTACTTTCTGTCTGTGACTCTCCCTGTATCAAGATCTACTTGATACCTAGTTGTCTATACCCAGTTACGAAAATCGGTCAAACGATGTGAATTTGTTTTAGTTCATAATGATACCGGCAGAGGCCAGCACACAAATCTAACAGCCTTCTCTAGCACTTCATCTAACAGCCGAAAGAGGCCATTAGCAGAGCCTGCGAGTAGAAAGCTCTTTTCAAAGAATGTTGAAATAAACTGTTGAAATAAAACTGTTGAGATAAAAACTGAAATAAACTGCATTCCATGATTATATAATGATGTAAAGTCATCAATGAGTTCGAGTTATTCTAATTATCAGGAACATCAACAAATAAATTTGAGACATTATTCAAAATGGCCGTCACAATCTGAATGGTTCAGTGTAGCCAATTTTTCTTGAACAAAACTTTTGACCTTTTGACCAAATTTTGAAATTTGACTATTTTGACCTAGCCTAGGAGATTTCTCGTATCAAGACTTACCTGTGTGCCAAGTTTGGTCAAAATCGTTCAAACGGTGTAGATTTGTATAAGGAACAAACAAACAGAAAAACAGACACGTGATTTTTATATATATATATTTTACACTTTAAACTGATTCCATAAATAAAATGGCCACAACGGTAAAACAAATCAACACAAATCAGACTGCAGAAAACTGAGACCTCATCAGGTACACCTGACAACCCCCACACACACATGAGGTCTACTCGCCACACACTGGGCAAAAATCCACTTTTAGGGCGTCAAAATTATTTTTTTGTGTTTTTCAATGTTTTTGAGGTCACTGAGATAGGGAAAAATATTTAAAAAAATCGTTGACCCATAGTTTTTAGTATATCCAACAAACAAATGTTTTAGACACACAAATTCTTTGACATAATAGATAAAAATTGGGAAAACATTTTGTAAATCGAAGGAACATTTAAGTAGTAATTTACATCTATTATTTACATAAACATAATACATATATTCATAAAAATAATACATACGCTATAATTCGAAAATAAATAACAAAAATAGACTAACAACTTGAAGAAACAGTAATTGTACAAATATATACAATTATATTATGCACTAAAAACGAATTATCCATCAATCATCGTCTGATTCAATACTGCTACATCCTTCAGCATTTTCTTTTGACGAGTCAGTATCGTCTGCCTCATTTTCTAATGACAGTTCTTGAATGGATCATGTGGTAAACTACACTTACATTGGCTAATTACACATACATCGGTAACAGGAAATTTAAATAATCATGTATAGTTTCTGTTCAAAAAATGGAAAAGTAATTACAAGAACAAAACTGCAATAAACACTAGAAAAATGTCCCCTTTCTTAGAGTCCGATTAATATTCCCTTCCGCGCCCGTTCATGATCCAAGAAAGTAAATATTTACATTTTACCTTAATCCTACTAATTCTAGACAGTATTTAGTAAGCGATTTGTAAATTTTTTTTTTTTTTAATTTTGTCCACCTAAAATGTGATTTTCGCCCACGGTCGCGGATTCTTCAGCTTCTATCTGACTGCCTAAACTAAATTTAAATTTGCACTAAAAGGGGGAAGAAGGGGGAGCTGAAAGTCTCAAGACAGTAAAGTAGAAGCTTAAGGCTTATCGAAAAAAATATTTGGAAGTGGAACATTGTGGAACTTTTTTTAAAACCTTACTCAAACTTGAGTAATCAACAAAATATGAACAATCTAGTAATAATTTCATTAATATATTTTTTTCTTCGATATGCCTTTCTGTTATTAGATATATATTATTATTATTATTTAAATTTTAACGTCCATTTATTATTAACTACGAATTTAAGGACGGGTTATCTATAGGTTACCACCCTTTTCTAGCCAGGATAGGGGTGATGCCTTTTCTTTTTTCGAAAGAAAAGCCACCACCCCTAGTGGGAATCGAACCCACGACCTTTGGCACGGAGTGTTAAGTGCTCACGCCTTAACCCTCACGGCCATCGGGTCTCCAGATATATATTATATATTTATAAAGAACATACCACTAGGTAATAAATCCATTGTGAAAAGAATTTTTTAAAATTTGCACACAATTTTTAAAACACAACTTAAAAGGATCATAGTTGGAATAAGACTAAACCGAGGAAGTGGAAGAGACTAGCAATGGTTGCATTCCTTATTGTTTTAAACAGGTTTGGGTTAAAATAGATAAAAAAAATTGTTCGGTTTTTAGCACTTTCCTCCGAAGGAAAGTAGCTATTGAGGTTGGACTCATGACGGAATTTTTGAAAAATTTCTTCAAATCTTTATCGATCCTACCTAGTAGACACCGAAAATGACCCCCGTTAAAATTTATATATATCTATATCTATATATATATATATATGTGTGTGTGTCTGTTAACACGATAGCGGCCAGAGTTTTTGTTTTTTCGTCACGAAACTTGGTATATAGCATTCAATTAGCAAACGATTGAACGACTTCGTTAACCACAGAAGTCGGTCCACCGGAAGGGGGGGTTTACCCCGAACCCAAAACACTAATTTGACTATGTCAGCCGTAATATTTGTTATATTTCAACGAAACTTGGTATTCGTAGTGGTAATATAGAGAGAAAAGTGAGATATAAAAATGAACTAAATCGGTTCATTAGAAGGGGGGGTTTACTCCGGACCCACAATACCAATTCGCCACTACCAGCCGTGATTTTTGGTATATTTCAACGGAACTCGGAATTCGTAGTGCTAATCCACAGGTAAATAACTGTTGTAAAAATAAACTAAATCGGTTCATTAGGAGGGGGGGTTTACTCCGGACCCACAATACCAATTCGCCACTACCAGCAGTGATTTTTGGTATATTTCGACGAAACTCGGCATTCGTAGTGGTAATCTACAGGTAAATATATGTTGTAAAAATAAACTAAATCGGTTCATTAGAAGGGGGGGTTTACTCCTGACCCAAATTCTTAATATACTCATACCGGTCGTAATTTCTGCTGTATTGTAACGAAACGCGGTTTCATACGTTTCACACGATACGTCGTGGGTAACTCATGAGAAAGAAGTGTTATAGAAATGAGCTGAATCGGTCAATCGGAAAGCAGGGGTTTAATTTGTAATATATTTCAATAGAAAAGCCCGTCAGACGTAGGTTCACAAAGCCGCCGCAAGGAGCGCTTTCTACCACTAGAGTGACTGTATCCTGTTCCTGCGTTAGATCAAAATACGATAATATGAGGTTTTTTGTATTTATTACGAAGTGTAATAGGTACCATGTGTAAACATAACTCTGGAAGCAAATTAATAATTGATCAGTTACTCATTACAAATTTAAAAGAGAACTATTCATGTTTTAATTTCATTTATGTAGGATATTTTAAGCAAATTGTTCTGGAAAGCAATCTACACTACCCAAATTCTGAGGAAAGTGCTTAGTTATGCAGCTCCTGCGTGACGGACTTTAATGAATAGAAGACTTGAGCACGTTTTGACGTGAATTGACTTTGTACGACGACATCACATTTTCGGCTTTTGTCGCCGTAAAACAGTCATTTTGCCCAGTGAGCGCCGGTGGAAATAATCGAATTTTCATCAGGTGAGAGGTCGCCGGAAAGGGTAGAGTGGGGGCAGTAAAGTTCCGCCACAGACTATGAGGTAGACCGGACGGGTGTACCGGTCCGGTCTACCTCATAGTGTGTGGCGGCCCTTAGTGCCAAGCTGGAATCAGGAAATATGTTCTTCTTGCATTTTCTCTCATTACACTGAACAACAATGAATATGTTTCGGGCTTAAAAATACCCAATTATTATGTATTTTCACCCCCTGAGTTCAAAAATCACCTCGAAAATGACCAATTAGCTCTTGTTTTCAAGATACAGTAACATGTCACTTTTTACACTTTCAACTTTCACTTTGTTGATAAATTTAGTTTTTGGATGTTGGTACACCTGTTAACTGACAAAACCAAATGTTGTACAGCTATTTTGAGGTTATATACATAAAAGAGACTAATGAAAAAATGAAAGCCCTCCTCCACTCAATCAAATATGCTGAACACAAGTGGAAAATCTGTGCTGATCTAAAGGTCATCGCTATACTTTTAGGAATGAATCTGGGGTATACTAAATACTGCTGTTTTTTATGTATGTGGTACAGTAGGGATAGGAAATCACATTACACTCAAACAGTCTGGCCTGCAAGAAATCTTGGCCCTAGTGAAACAAATGTTGTTGCCCTGCCTCTCGTCGACCCGAAAGATATATTTCTTCCACCACTACATATAAAACTCGGTTTGATGAAAAACTTTTTCAAAGGAATGAACAAAGAAGGAGAGGCATTTAGATATTTGAGGGAAAAATTTGCTTTCTTAATTGAAGCAAAAGTTAAGGAAAGTGTTTTTGTTGGGCCACAAATTTGGGAGCTTGTGAAAGATCCTGCGTTTGACAGAGTTTTGGAGGAGAAAGAAAAGGAAGCTTGGAATACTTTCAAGGGAGTTATTAACCCTTTCCGTGCTATAAACGAATATATTCGTTCTCTAAAAAAATGCTCTGAGTGCGAAGCACGAATATATTCGTGCAGCCGGGACTTTCCTCAGAGTGCGACATACGAATATATTCGTTTTCATATTCGTTGTATAATCTCTGCTTCCAGAAAGCCCAGAGATCTCTTGTATCAGGCTGTACAACTAGTCTAGTTACTTAGCTATCCGTTAGATAGCAGAAGAATGTCTTTACGTGTGTTTTTCCCGGGTTTATTGTGAGTGGAAGCTAACTTTATCTCGAGCGGAGTGTCCTAGACCACCTGAAAGGTCCATTATCACCAATTCAGACTGTAGCAAGGCGGCTACCTGCAGGGGTTGGGTTGTTATTTCTACTGTTTGGAGACACTTTACTAAAATTTGCTAAACCTTTTCCCACCTTTAGGCTAAATTAGGTGTGGGGAAATATGACCCTAACAAATATTTCTCAGTACTAGTTTTGGTTCATTATTTATTTTTATATTTATAAGTTTATTATTAATATTTTTGTTATATACCTACTATTTATTTCTAATTCATTTCTTTATTATTATATTACTATTTATTAATTAATAGTAATTAATATACTACTTATTTTTTTTATTATTATTTTTTTACGGCGCATCTACATGTAGGTCATTAGCGCCTATACTACTTATTATAAATAAATTTGTTTTTAAAAGAAATACAAAACACAAATTTTAAAAAAGTGTTGTTTTTTTTCCAGCAAGTAATTATTGGACGTAACCAGTTTTATGAGTTGCATATAAAAATAAAATGATTAGTTTTTAGTAAAAAAAGACCCAGTTATTTACTAAATAATTACTTATTATTTATTGTAGATAACTGTACAGATTGTAAATTATCAATAAAGATCAATCAATGTTTTAAAAAAATTACTAAATAAATTGAAGAATCATAACAATGATATAAATCATAAAATGGGTAAAATGAAGAGAAGAGAAAGTGTTTTCATGAATATTTTGATAAAAGGGTGCATTCATACTAACAGGGCTAATAGTGCTAAATTTAAAACTAAAATATTTCGGAAACAATTGAAATATTATTTTAGAAACTGTTTATTTATTAATTTTAATAAGAAACTTGTTATAATAATTGAAAAGGTCACACTAAAGTACACACAATTAATGAAATTAGCATCTTAAATTACAACAAAACAAGCAATTTTGCATATCCCCTGTTATATATCTACGTAATAAGAGCGACCCAAGGCGGGAGCTCTGACTGAGTATAGTCTTGTTCCAAACCAAAGTCACACGCGGAGGGTGGAAAATAGGCTAGCACTGGGGGTAGGATCGGCTCTCAAAGCTCGTAGCACCCGGCGGTCGGTCCCTCTCAGATCCGCTAGCATTCTAAGGGTTAAAGGTTTTTTGGGGAACAAAAGAGAAGATAACTATGTTCAGTTGGTGAGGATACTTCTACAAAAATATCATGAACTTGGATGCAACATGTCTCTCGAAATTCATTTTCTCCGCTCTCATCTAGACTTTTTCCCTCCTAGTTGTGGTGCGGTGAGTGATGAACACGGTGAGAGATTCCATCAGGATATTTCTATAATAGAACAAAGATATCAGGGCCGTTGGAATGAACCAATGCTTGGAGATTACTGTTGGTGTGTGTGTAGGGATGCTCCACAACTCCCCGACAAGAGACAGCCATGAAATCCACATAATGGTAATAATATCCAATCTCCCAAGTATTCTACCATTAATTTTCAACTCTTAAACAAAATTAAATACAATTTAATAAAGCCAAATTAATTTATAATGTTTATAAACTTATGGTTTAAAATTTACAGATTTGCCTCAATTTGTTAACTCGTTTCTTTCAAACCAAAATTAGTACGATTTGACTTATGAAGTGAAGGAAACATTAAAAAAATATTTTTTTGTTGTCCAGTGTTATCGAGTACTACCAGAGTCCCTGTTAAATCATATTATACTGATTTATCAGTGTTTAACATTTGCTCTAAACTATGTGAGGAATATTTATTGGCGTTTAATTTCACTTATTTTCTTTGTTCTAAAATTTTGCTTTACTTTATGAATTATATCCTGCAATAAACGTTTCCTATCATATATGAATATAATAAAGAATTTAATTTATTTATCAAGGTCCATCGACAAGGATGGAATTTGTGTAAGACAGTCATTAGATAACTATGTGAAATGTTATTGAATAATGCATATTTCTCCAATCAAATACAAATTGGTGTCATTAATGACAAAGTACTCGGTGAACACAACTTATTGTAATGACAGAACTACTTAAGAGAATGGCAACTACAGAAGGAATTTCATTGTTGTCTAAGAGATTATCTGTGTTTCGAACAATTATTATTCATCTAAGAATAACATATGCAGTTGCGATCAAATTCGTTGCAGTTTGCATGTACTGCGTGCCAAGGGTCGTGGGTTCGATTCCCACTAGGAGTGGTGGCTTTTCTTTCGAAAAAAAAAGAAAGGCATCAGCCAAGTCCTGGGGGGCGGTGACCTATAGATAACCCTTCCTAAAATTCAAAGTGAATTATACCGGGCCTTAAACTTTAAATAAGTATGTACTTACATTACAACTACTAGTGGTATTTTGGTGCGGTTCCTACCTCCCTCCAGTATAATATAATATATATATATATATATATATATATATATTTATTTTTTTTTTTAACATTCTATTTTGGCGACGAGAGAACTTTTTTAATCGTTTTCTCTAGTTTTTTTTTCTAGACATTTCCAGATCCAAAATTTTATATTTAAAGTTATTTACTACATTCATAAATAATCAAGTAGTAAATGTAAACAAAGAGTGTACTGTTTTATCGACCCCCTGCAGGAAAAAGAAACAAGAAAAAGTGGAAATACATATATTTGTTTCTTCGCTTTCTAACAGGTTATTTTCCCAACTAATTTTCAGTTGGACATTCATTGAAACTTGTTTCAGTCGTTTGACATTCATGTAATCTAAGATATTCGAATTTTGGTTGTGTTTGGAGTTAAGGAAGTGAAAACAAAAATGTATTAAGAGACTGGGTACATTTTCTAAAATATCTCAAATGCGGTTAGGAAATCGTGGTAAGTGGAAGGGGACCACTCGAAAGCTTACAAAATCCTCTACAAAAAGGTTCTCAAGTAATTTTCGATGGGGCGATGTCGATCGGAGATATAAGTGCCTTAAGCCTCGAAATTGTAAGCTTTGTTATTTTGAACAGGTTTTTTACCCCACTTTTTAATTGGTTATTTTTTTTAATTCCTCATTAAAGGAAAGAAAATGAGTTACAGTGTTTCCCAAAGCAAACGTTGAGAAAGAGGATGGAATAATTTTCGCTTAGGGTATTGTCAGTTTCCTGTTATGGTATCTAAAATCTAGTCTTTCAAATTTAATTATATATTTTTCACGAAAAAACAAAATCAGTCCCGTAACAGGCCACTAGGGGCAGATACTATAGGGGTATCTGATTCATGACTATACGGCACACTAGGGAAATAGTGTGGTCAGTACTATGCTCCGGCCGCATGATTTTCCCCTTGGCTGCTTCGACTGCTAGAGTCATTAGTACCAAGGTACCCATTGATAAATTTATTAAAGGCTGGGTTGGCCTTGCGACGGTCAGGGAGGCCGAATTCAACCCATGAACGAAGACACTAGAAGAAAAAATCTTTAGTGCTTGCTCGGGATTTGAACTCAGGTCCTCCAACTTATTAGTCCAGTGCTCTACCACTGATCTAACCTCGCCCCTACGAAAGATCAAAACCTATCAATAAATGATTCTATTCATTTACTAATGTCACTAGGGATATGAACAAAAACGCGCTAAAATGACTCAGTTCCTGCGAGTCGGACTTTTTTAACCTATAGGGTCTGAAATAAGGACCTTTTATACTGACACCTTCGGATTGTTTGTGTTCGACGTCATACACATAAAGAGGAAAAACGCTGGACCATTTGTTTTGTTGCCTTTCAGGTACACTTTTTGGCTCAAACGTGCCTAAAATGTTTGGCACCTTCGGTTTAGGGTTGATCTACCAAGCAATACCCTGAAATGTTTGGCGCCTTCGGTTTAGGGTTGATCTACCAACCAATACCCTAAAATGTTTGGCACCTTCGGTTTAGGGTTGATCTACCAACCAAAACCCTAAAATGTTTGGCACCTTCGGTTTAGGGTTGATCTACCAACCAATACCCTAAAATGTTTGGCACCTTCGGTTTAGGGTTGATCTACCAACCAATACCCTAAAATGTTTGGCACCTTCGGTTTAGGGTTGATCTACCAACCAATACCCTAAAATGTTTGGCACCTTCGGTTGAGGGTTGATCTACCAACCAATACCCTAAAATGTTTGGCACCTTCGGTTTAGGGTTGATCTACCAACCAATACCCTAAAATGTTTGGCACCTTCGGTTTAGGGTTGATCTACCAACCAATACCCTAAAACGTTTGGCACCTTCGGTTTAGGGTTGATCTACCAACCAATACCCTAAAATGTTTGGCACCTTCGGTTTAGGGTTGATCTACCAACCAATACCCTAAAATGTTTGGCACCTTCGGTTTAGGGTTGATCTACCAACCAATACCCTAAAATGTTTGGCACCTTCGGTTTAGGGTTGATCTACCAACCAATACCCTAAAATGTTTGGCACCTTCGGTTTAGGGTTGATCTACCAACCAATACCCTAAAATGTTTGGCACCTTCGGTTTAGGGTTGATCTACCAACCAATACCCTAAAATGTTTGGCACCTTCGGTTTAGGGTTGATCTACCAACCAATACCCTAAAATGTTTGGCACCTTCGGTTTAGGGTTGAGCTACCAACCAATACCCTAAAAGAGGGTTCGATGTCTTATTTTATCAGCTTCATCCATATTTTATTTCAATTTTCTTTAATGAACGCTTAATCACCATTTGCACCGTTGCTGATGATCATAAATTTTGTATATCTTAATTATTTCTAACATCCTTAACTTCCCTTAAAGAATTTAAGTAAAATGGCTGTGAAAAACCAATTAAAATTTTTGTCGGCAACGCTTAAATATATTTCCTAGTTGAATGGACCAAAAGCATTGTGATGAAATATATTTCGGATGGTTGGGCGTGGCTTCTCCTTCGTCGGATTTGCATACCATTAGCGGCCCGATCTGGTCTAGCTGCCTTCTTGTTCTTAGATATAAATAGCGTCTTCTAATCCTGTCACAATGACACATTCTTCAATTATTTTTTTTTATTTATTTTTCTTAGAAGCAGATGACCGATGAGCACATCGAAAAAACGAGATATGTAAATTAAGTCAAAAGCTTCCTGTATTTAGCGATGAGAAAAATCCAGCAGTAGCCGTTACAAAAAAAATAATTCGGCAATAATCAAAATTAATAAAAAATTTATTATCACTTAACCAGCTGATTCGGCATTTTCAACTCTATTACTCTGTAAAAAGTAGTAAAAAAAATGTATTTGTCTATGGTAACTCAAAGAAATATAATGGTTCAAGAGCCGGTAACCGCATGTTTCATGAAGTTTTTTATGCACCTTGAAATTTTGCTATAATGTACCTCTTCGGTTGGTAGGATGTTGGCTAGAATTACCTTGGAATACGAGGTACTGCGCATAAGGGAAAGGTGCAAAAAAAGATTTCCCCAAAATAGAGTTTTATTCAGAAGCCAACTATCTTTAATGTAAAATTAAGACAATTTTACAATGAATAATAAATAAGGCAGACACTTTTAAGGGGTATAACATGTAAAAACACAAACTAAATTGTTTTTATTCTCATATTAAATGAGAGTTTTATTCGCACTGCCATTTAAACCGGAACAGCTGTACAAGATCATATGAGCAAGTACCAATGAGAGCGCAGAGAATAACCACAACTGCGCGGTGCTCTCACTATTACAGTTACACGCAGTATATTGCAGTCTATCATAGGCAACATATATTTTTTATGTTTTCTGATAATTAAACCCCACAAAAGTGTCTGCCCTTTTGTAATTATTGCCAAATATGTTTATTAAAGACGCTGTTTAAATCGCAGCGTAAATAAAGCACTTCATTTAATATTAAAAATAAAAACTAGGTAATATGTTTTTTTTTTATTTACATTTTAACCCCCTTAGAAGTGTCTGCCTTATTTATTATTCATTTTAAAATTTCCTTAATTTGCAATTTTTTTACATTAATAAAACACTTGGTTAAATAAAACACTATTTTTGGGCAATATTGTTGTGCACCTTTCCTCTATGCGCAATACCTGGTGTTCCAAGGTATGTCCAGGAAACACATATTTACCTTCTTATCTACCCAAGAGGTACATTATAGTAAAATTTCAAGGTGCATAAAACACTTCATGAAAAGTGCGTTACTAGCTCTCCGACTATACGGTATTCGTTGAATATAAAAAAACTTACGGGCAGTATTACCGGTAGCTTACGGCACCACCCTAAATCACAGAAATGATACTACTCCTTGGCTTTCAAGTTCAAGAAATTACAAAGTTTCCTAAGGAGGTGTATCTTAGAGATGGGAATCGCATTAGGTTTAAATGTCACCGACCTCAACCGGTCTGAAGGGCCTCCAAGCTATTCAGGACTACTCCCTAACTTGCCTTCATGCGACATATTAAAGTAATAATAACCATTCTAAATGTGTTAAGGGGTTCACACCCCTAACACATTGGGTCGCACATTGGGGGTGGGTGGCTCGCACATTGGGGGTGGGTAGGTCGCACATTGGGGGGTGGGTGGGTCGCACTACCTTGTGCGATCAAAATCAAAGAAAATTTTCTTGAATTTATAAATAACAAGTAAATTAATATTTTTCAATTCTATAAATCAAACGTTTTATATGGGATGTTAAAGCATCCAAAAAAAAAATAGTTTCAATTCTTCGAAAAAAAAGGCCACGCTGTGTCTGACGAACGGAAACCCGGGGCGTTAGGTCTGTAGGCGGCAATTTTTAATCTAGAACGGAAAACTAAAATTATTTCCGAAGAAGAAGGTAAAATCTAATAAAGTATGTAGGATTTTTAAGAAATATTAATTTTTTCGGAAATGTTGAACAATTATTCATTTTCTATTATAAAACCCGTCGAAAATCGGTCATAAAATCGTTATAGTTCACAGAATCGAAAAAATCATACGTGCTTTACTAGCAAATATCATTAGGGAGCTGCAGTTAAAACTTGAAGTCAATCCGGCAAAAATTGAAGACGCCAGAGTAGCGCTCTGTTTGGAAAACATACGTTTTGAGAAAACGAATTTATAGTTTAATGTTCTGAAATGTTTATTTTATCATATTCAAATGGTTTTTCATACTATCATGCATAAAAAAAAAAAAAATAGGCATAAATCTTCAAATGTATTTTAAAAACAAAAAAACTTATCTTTATATTGGCATCGCATCGGAAATTCATTCGTAAAATCGTATTTTTTTTATTAGTTAAGGAAGAATTTTAGCCCATAAAAAAAGATGGTAAAATAAAAATTTACAAGGTAGTATTACCCCTTAAAAACAATTTAAAATTTAAAACCTAAAAAAAAATGAACAATGATTTTAAGAGCTTGCTACATGATTGATTTTTTTTTTTCATTTTACTTCTATGCAACCAAAATTAGGAAACTTCTTGAAAAGTAAAGGACTTAAAATCGATATAACGAGATGAAGATAATAAGCTGTTGAGTTGGTAAGATGTCAAGAAATAGTAGGGATTATTATTTAAACGGTTCTTTTTGTCGGTTTCCCTTAGTTTTGTTATTGCATGTAATTTTTGCAATAGATTATTGTAGGACAAATGTATGTGTCAATAAAACAGGATCAGTCCCGTAACATGCTACGAGGGCCCTGAGGGGCAGATAGTATAGAGGTGTCTGATTCATGACCATACAGCACACTAGGGAGATAGTGTGGTCAGTGTTATGCTCCGACCGCCTGATTTCCCCGTTTACAGGTGCCCATTTATAAATTAGTTAATAAAGACTGGGTTGCCTTAGGGACGGCCAGCGAGGCCTAATAAATAATATTTGCTAAAAACCTTATAAACACACATATATATATATATATATATATATATATATATATATATATACTAGTTGAATACCCGTGCTTCACCACGGCCGATAAGTATTTTTTATATTGAGTTAAATAAGATATGATCAAAATTAACGCTACTACATAATTTTGTACATTTTATTATACCACGTCATAATATATGTTATTCATCAATTGATAAGTAATTAATGCATAATGTTTCTTGACGTTGGGGCGCTCCGGACCAGTGTCAAGAAAGAGCTTATTATTTCACGGACTTTAAAGTTACCCAGGAAACACCATGTGGAGGAAACCGTGCTTGTTTCCGTTGGAGAGAAAAAAAAATACAACGACCGCTTAAAAAGTTAGGTAAACAGAGACAAATACACGTTGCAAAGCATAAAACTAACAAATTTGAAGTTTTAAGCACTTATCTCTTCGATTGACATCGCCCCACCGCCCGGGACAACTGTACCCGGCTGTCCCTCCCATGTGGCGGCCCTGCCCACCGAACATTACAACAGAATCTTATTGTAGAGAATTTAGAGTTCCCAACCATTTTCGAGATATTTTAAAAAATATACTGAGATCCGAAAACTTTGTATCACCATTCATACAATTTTTTTCCATATACTTCGTTTCTGAATACCCAAACAGAAAATTAGTTTTGAAAATTATTTCTATCAATTTTTCTGGTAAATGGCTATAGAATTCGCTTAAAAAATGGTTTCATTCGTTTTCCTACATTAAGGAATCTTTCGCACAAATTTCGCTCCAAAAACCATGTTCCAGTAAACGGAATCAACTGGTTAATGAACTTGACCTTTTAAATGAGAAGAAAGATTTTTGTACCAAATGTTTTGTATCAAAATCTAACTGTTTATGAGCCGATGAGGAACTTCTTAATAATTCAACCCCCCCCCCCTAAAAGTACTTAAACATTTAAATATCAAAAAAACCTTTCTTAGCGAGTGTTTACATTCTAAACGTATTGTCCGTGCAAAATTTTAAATTTTTGTGTAAAGTGGATTGGGATATTATTACCTCGGATGGACCATCACCAGGGCGTAAACTCTTGAGGGACAAAATCACATTTTATTTCTAGTAATTCAAGGACTGCCATCATAGTGGAAATTAACCTAAATTAAAAATAATACTATGAAATAGATAATGTACGGTAACAGCTGTTCTTTATCGTCCTAGCAACGCTTGCTGCCTAGGCTTGCATGTTCTAACCAACTAAAACTTTAAACCCCTCTAAAAATACTTAAAAATTCGAATATCAAAAAATCCTTTCTTAGTGAGTGCCTACGTTATATAGGGAGTGTCCATGCAAAATTTCAAAATTTTCTGTCGAGCGGTTTGGGCTGGGAGATGATAGGTCAGTGAGTGAGTGAGTGGTATTTCACAAATATATAGTACTAGCTGAATACCCGTGCTTCGTCACGGCAGATAAGTAGTTACTTTATTGCGTTAAATAATGTTTCATTAAAATTACGTTACTATACAATTCTGTGCTGTTTATTACAGCACGGTTCCCGTCATACTATATTTTATTCAATGGGCGTTAAAATTTAAAAGTTTATGTTTCCAAGAAGTCATATGGTAACACCCAATATATTTGCGAGTATTACCAAGGTTATAGGCGAGGAGGCTGTGCAAGGGTTCCGGATATTATTACCTCGCCTGGAAAACCTAAGGATATGCCATACATCACGGTTTGACCGGGACTGTCCCGGTATTTTGCAATTGTTTCGGTGCCCCGCCCAGTTTTATCAATGTCCCGGAAAAGGCTGTAAGATGTAAAAAGTAATGAATTCATGTTTATAAGAATCTTTTTTAAATCGGTTACTTTTCTACAATCAACATTTTTACTACTGCTCACAGTGTCAAAGAAATGAGAAGTAATCTAACTGTAAAACGCTGAAACTACCTGCACAGCGCGCTGCCAGCTGCCAGACACTACTATTTGGCTGAGAGATTTTTTTAAGAAAATCAAGTAGCAAAAAAAGTTCCGTTCTTATTTTTAAGGTATGGGTAGACTAACAGTTCAGGATTCCCCCTTCCCGTTAGTTGCTAGGCTTAAAACACACCAACCATTTTGCTTATAATTTGTACTCTTTTTATCCCCCCCCCCCTGGTATGCCCATCGCATATTAATGTGTCTCGGTTTAACTCTCCAAAAATATGGCAAGCCTATCTGACGGAGACAGGCAGAAAAGAAACGCAATTAAAACTCTATGAGGGACAGTTAATTTCTAGTAATTCAAGGTCTGCCATCATTGTTGAAATTAACCTCAATTAGAGTTATTAATGAGTTATTTTTTTTTTTTTTTTTTTTTTTTTTTTTTTTTTTTTTTTTTTTTACGGCGCATCTACATCTTGGCCATTAGCGCCGGGCTATCTATAGGTTGCCGCCCTTTTTTAATGCCAACAGCACGTGGTCGGTCACCCATTCAGGTACTGACCACGCCCGACCTTGCTTAACTTCGGTGATCTATGGGAACCGGTGTATTCAACGTGGCTATGGCCGTTGGCAAACCTCAATTAGAAATAAAACTATGAGATAGATAATGTAAGGCAACAGCTGTTCTTTATCGTCCTAGCAACGCAGGCTGCCTAGGCTTGCCTTCTCTAACCAACTCAAACTTTAAACCCCCCTTAAAATGCTTAAAAATACGAATATCAAAAAATCCTTTCTTAGCGAGCGCCTACGTTATATAGGGAGTGTCCATGCAAAATTTTAAAATTTTCTGTCGAGCGGTTTGGGCTGGGCGTTGATAGATGAGTGAGTGAGTGGTATTTGACAAATATATAGTAGATATATATATATATATATATATATATATATATATATATATATATATATATGTATGTATGTATATAATTAAGAAAAAGGTTATATATAATTAAGAAAGGTTAATAATAATATAATTAAGAAAAAGGTCAGGATTTTCTTCTCAGTAATTGAGTAGGTAATTTGATTTTAAGGTTCTTTAATTATACATTAAATTTCAAAGAAGTTTAGGTACAAGTTTCTGAAGATCTTACTCAATATTCCTTAAAGCTATTGTAAAGGTCATTCAATTGAATATTTTAACCAGTTGATAAATAAAGCAAATCCTGTAGGAAACAACATTTTAACCAATTACAACATTAATCTGTTCCCCCTATCACAGAAATGGTCCGATTTTTTATTAAATTTGGCACCAAACCCCTCTAAAAATACTTTTAATAATACATTATATTTGCGAGCATTACCAAGAAGTGCTCTGACTGGGGATGCTGATGGGTGAGGAGGCTGTGCAAGGGTTCGGGATATTATTACCTCGGATGGACAATCACTAGGTATAGCGTAAACTCTATAGGGGACATGTTAAAATGAACCACAAATAAAATGGTGATTTTATCCCTCATAGCTTAAACTCTATGAGGGACAGTTTATTTCTAATATTCAAACCCTTCTAAAAATACTTCATTTGAATATCAAAAATCCTTTCGTGGCGTGTGTTTACGCTCTAAAGGGAGTGTCCCTGCAAAATTTCCAATTTTTTTGTCAAGTGTTTTGGGCTGGGCGATGATAGGCATTTGACTAATATATAGTAGATCTGGACTTCAGTTGAATAATCATATTTTTGGTATATTTTAAAACTGTTTTACCACATTAACACTCTTGTATATCATTTTTTAATAGTTATAGAACCATCTAAGCCCTTAAAAAATATATATATATTTTTTTATAAAAAAAAAAAAGGATTACAAGAATTGTAACAAATTATTATCATATTCGACTAGATTCGTTATGGAGCTATATATTTTTGGATATCCTTCTTCGATCCTGGAAATAGGAAGAGAAGAGCCGAGGTACTCCCGGGTACAGAAGGGGTACCGAAACCATGTGGAGGGGGGTTGCCTTAAGGTCAGCACAGGAGTATATAAACACCGATCTGCAGACGGACCAGCATCAGTCAGCAAGGCTCGACCCAAACACACACAACCAACCAACATCATGATCAAGATCGTAAGTCTTCTCAAACTATAATAAATTAACTAAAATTAAAACTATAGCTATAAAAACTAAAAATATTTTTTTTACAAAAAAAAAATACGGTATAATGCATATTTCGAGTAAATTAATCTGTTTCCCCCCAAAATTTTATTATACTAATACTTTTAACCAATAAATAATCTCAGGAGTTAAATATGTTTATAGATTAAATAACGTTAATTATTTGCAGAAATTACATTAATAATTATGCAAAAATTGTCAAAACATTTTTCATGCAATTTTTATTACCTACTAATATATCTCAAAAGATTTAGCTTTGCAAGGCGAATTAAAAAACAATATACTTATTATGTTTCGTAACATAACCCGAGTTAACTAGGTCTTTAATGAAGTACCCAAGAAAAGGAAACAATCTAACTAAAATTAAAAATTACAAAACTTTAGTCTAGGTAATCTGCGTTATAGTAACAATAAAGCAAATTCAATTAGGGGCTAAGGAATAAAGTGTTCGTAAGATTTTACAGCGCCCCATTTAACTATTTTATGGAAAATCATAACCCCAGATATCCCGGTCGTTGCCCTTAATTGGTTAGTTTTTAAATATTTTCATATGATGTTTTTTTTTTATTTTTTTATTTTATTTTAACTTACTGCCTCTACTCGAGAAGAGTCATTGGCAGGTCAATGAATTATTTACACTGGTAATTTTATTATTGTACAAAAGTCAATTATTTTTTGTGTTATGTCGGGGTTGTCCATTAGTGCCTCTTTCAGGGTCTTCGGTATTCCTTGGGCTTCTCTTTCCTTATGGAAAACAGGACAGTGGAGGAGGATATGTTCGACGGTTATGATGTCCTGGCAGGTGTCACATGTCGGTGGATGTAAGCCGCATAGTATGTGCGTGTGTTTTTTTATAATTAAGAATAAAAAAATTTTTTGAATGGAATTAATGAGCTTTTAAAACTTCGATGTTTCTTCAGCGATTCTTAAAAAGTTTTATGATTCCATGAACAATTTGAAGTAAATCCTCAATGACAAAACAAAGTGAAATATAAGGTTAATGGTTTTTGATGTGTTTTTTTTTTAATATAGTAAATGCAACAAATTGTTTTTATTATTGGCCATTAAAATCGTTAAATAAATTATCATTTTTTTAGGAGGTAAACTTTATATTGGACCGGTTTTCTATAAATAATTAGACTCTTATTACTGCTTATGATGTACGCTTATAATTTATTGGCCATGAGAGGTTAATGGGGATTTTATCAAGTTAATTATCATTGCAATCGAAATAAGTTGTAGGCAAGAAGCAACATCGGCAGCTTCAGATATTAGTTATATTTTGAAAACTTATATACGAAATTAAATTGTTTTAGAGTACTTTATGTATCACCCAAAAGCACATAGGCAAAAAAATGTACAATAATTTAACTAATTAAAAGGAACTACGTTTACACACATTATTCAAAATAATTTTCTAGTTGGAAAAGTTCTATTAAAAAGCAAATTGCTCAGAAAACTGCAGTGGGTTACACAGTACTGCTTAAAAATGTTCTTGAAATAGACTTCATAGTTACAAAATAAAACCTAAATCGAACACCATCTTGCTTATTGTTTATACATGTGTACATATACGTATATATATATATATATATATATATATATATATATATATATATATGTTTATCTAAATTAATCCAGTATAAAGCCGCGAAAACAAATCTGATTCGTAAATATATGGGAAATAGTGTGGATACTACAATAAAACATCGCATCAAATACTAAGTGGGCCTAGTAATGGCCTGTAACCCCGTAAAACATTTAAGGGTCGCTAGAGTTTCGAACTCAATACCTAATGAATATGATACAAACGCTTTACTATTTGAGCGATCCCTACACACACTCATATATATATATATATATATATATATACATATATATATATATATATATATATATATATATATATATATATATATGCTTGATGTTTATTTTTCGTCGCTGGGATGATATTTTTAGATGGAACGGCATTTTTCTCCAGCGGTGGAACTCCATCTCACTTCTTCCTGGGATATTTCGATGGGTTCATCTCCATCTTCGTCAGCCAGGTACTTGTTTCAAGTACCTTGGCAACCACCGAGGAAGAAACAAGTACCTGGCTGACGAAGATGGAGATGAACCCATCGAAATATCCCAGGAAGAAGTGAGGAGGAGTACCGCTGGAGAAAAATGCCGTTCAATCTAAATATATATATATATATATATATATATATATATATATATATATATATATATATAGTAATTCCTAGAACCTAGTATCAATGTAAATTTTAAGATTAGCTTCTTGGGCTCAAGTTACGTAGCTAAGTTAGTTTGGAATTTGCTTGGGAGAGATATGAGTGTATTTTACTCCTTAGAAAACATAAATAATTCTCTGAATACATTCTTCAATGTATTAATTCTCTAAACATTAAAGATAAAATTAAAGCGACTTAAGTATATTGCTCCTATAATTTTTATTTATTTTTTTTATATATGAAGTTTACTTTTCGTACGTGTTCCTTTTTTAATTTGTTAGACACCGACTGGGTCAAAGCTCCAGACCTCCGTGAGTTGTTATTATAGCTAATTGTCATTAGATTGCGTTTAGCAAAACAAATTCTAGTGAAAATAATTTATAAAAATAGAAAAAAAAAAAAAAACTATCTCAGGCCGAAGGGCACATCTTATCTTTCCAATTAGGACTAGTCGACGTAGAAAAACCACTTTCATTTAACCGATCGTCGAACAATAAATATCCCACCCGATATATCGGAAAGAACGCCCCCCCCCCTTTGAAGCTCCTTCTAAAAATAATCCAAGACGAAGGCCGCCCTTGAACTGAGACATAGTAGTGACATTGGCCTTGTGAGAGCTTCATTAAATGATGAAGTTGCCAGTAAGCCGATACCAATTTAACCCTTTACCACCTCACAAAGATGGCTATTTAGATAGAATACCGTCCCCGACAATTTTTCTACAAAGCTGTCCCCCAAAGGGTATATATAGTCTTATATCTGATCCTTTCACACGTGGCTATTTTTATAAATTGCCTGATTTGTTACTGTCACTATTTTAAGGGTTAATACATCAGAAGAGTATTTTCGATAAAATATACTACCGATATATTTTACACGGAGAACATATTTCACACAAATTCAGATGTCATTTTTAAATGTATTTATTTATAAATCTGCACCTTAATTATAGAAATTAGAAGGCTATGTGTGAACAGGTGTGTGACATTTGCTTTGGACATAACAAGGGAAATGACATGAATTTTTCTTTAAGCTGAATTGATATATTATGCCAATATTAATTAAGTAGTTAAATAATTAGTTTCACAGTTATTTTTAATATTTATACAGTGTAATTAATTTTAAACGGTATAAATTTTGGCTAGGCTTATCATGGTAATTGCGATTACTTCGTTTTTAACAAGGGAAGTGTGGACATTTCTGATAAATTTTTTATGGATTTTATAAAATGTTTTCTATATTACTTCTTGTTTACATCTAATCTGTTATAAAATAACTTGATCGCCTTCATAAATTCATTTTTACGAAATTAAATGCACATATTAATTAGACCCCAATTTTAGCGTTTTCGGTACGAAAATGGGATACAGCATATCCAGAACAAAAGAAAAATTGATTTAGCTAACATGCAGGATTCGCTTACCTATCTAGTTTTTGTCGGCAAAAATCATAAAGGGTTTCCAAATTTTTTTTTAATATTTCAATTTTGTATTTTTTTTTTTTTTTTTCTGTTTATATAAATATATTTTTCTCCCGAAAGTTCGATGCGTATCTTTTGGTGAACACTTTATTCTGTTTATAAATAAGATAATAATTTGTTTCTCAAAATCTCTTATCATTCCGAGACAAACCACGTAGGAAATAATAAAAAAATATTTAAATTATCGGCTATTTAAAATTTATAGCATCAGATCAATTGACTACAAAAAAAAAAAATTAAATAGCCTCAGGCTTCTTTCAAAATAAAGTTCATACTACTTAGGAAATGTCTTAAAATATTTTAAAATTACGGTGTTTGCTTAAAACTAATCAACAAGATGAAGCCTCAAATGACAGATAACTTTGTCTATAATCAATCGTCTTAAAATGCTTTCCGTGTACAGAAAAACATATTATTTCAATGTTAGAGAAAAATCTGGATCGATCAGCAATTTTTAAATGATTTTAGCTTAAAATATAATTTGCCAACGAAAAACTAATGATTTTTTTACTTAAAAATTACGGATATATTCTGTTTAAACTTCCTCCTAATACCACAAACAACCAAAGTGTTCTGAATTCGAAAAACCAACTTTATTCCTTCATCTATGATAATTTTTTTTGTCTGATAAATATTCACTATATTCTATATTATTTTCTTGACTTTGAATTATTTTTACTCCTTCAAAAGAGCCATGAAATTCAAATTATGAAACATACCAAATAAATATCCTACTCAGAAAGTTTACCGCTACATTCAAAGCACGCACGTTGTACGTGTCACGCAGAATTCTTTTGGCCAATGTTGCACACCTCACGCGGGGGTGATTTGGTATTTTTCTTCGCACCTTTACTCATTAGTGAGCTTGAAGGTCGATTCACGCTAGACCGTGTCGGGCCCGGGCCGGGTCCTGGCCGGGACATTGTGAAGCAATCACACACGCAAAAAACACGGACTTGGCCCGGTATAGCGTGAACGAGTCCATTGAAAATGCTGGTGTGATTGTTTATCCGTGTCCCAGCCGGGCCCCGGCCCCGGCCCGGCCCGGACCCGACCCGGTCTAGCGTGAATCAGCCTTAATACTAATATAGGAGACAAGAGTAAGGTAATCATCACTTGATATGTAGTGTTGAACTAAGGGAACTATTTGAATAACAAGGAAAAGTCCATGTTTATGAGAAAACATAGCGTCATTGTCAGCCCGCAACAGTGTGGGAAGAAATGTCTTTTCTTAGATATTGGTAAATTTTTTGAGTAAACTGTGGTAAGTGACCAAATGAATCCTGAAGGACACTTTTTCAGTAGATTTCTTAACACAAATCAAAACTAAGTGTATTCTTCTGTTCCAGGCCATCCTCTTCGCTCTCGCAGCCGTCGCCGCCGCCGCACCAGGAGTCGCCGTCGTCCCACTAGCCACCTCCCACTCTTCGATCGTGAAGACATCAGTGGTCCATCCAGTTCCAGTGGTCCACACTCCAGTCGTCCACGCTCCAGTGGTCCCAGTCGTGAGGACTGCTCCAGTCGTCGCAGCTCCTCTCGTCGCACACCCCGTCGTACATCCAGTAGTGCACACTCCTCTCGTCCACGCTCCACTCGTGAAGACTGTTCCAGTAGTCCACCACGCTCCAACTGTCATCGTTCACTAAGATCAAAACTCTTCTTCCAACCCTTACCCTGTATTCCTTTTAATTTTTTTTCCTACCCGCAGATGATTATTTTATTTAATAAATAAACTTTTTTTATTTATAATAAACCTTGTATTTATTTCATTTAACCACTTCTACGTGCCAATTTCTGCATATAAGAAACTATATTAATGGTTCTTCTTCAATCTGGCACATTTCTCTCATATTTCCTATGATTGTTGAATATCCAACATATAATTACTCGATTAACGGCTACCATTGAAACCAAAAGAGGAAAGAACTTAAACCCAAAAGAGGAAAGAACTTAAACCCAAAAGAGGAAAGAACTTAAATCCAAGTACGGACTTTTACTACACTTACTTAAGCGGTAGTACTACCTTGTGATATCAAAATCGAAGTAATTTTCTTCAATTTATGAATAACAAATAAATAAATATTTTACAATTCTTTATATCAAACTTTTTATATGGGATGTTAAAGTATAAAAAAAATAAGGTCAATTCTTCGAGGAAAAAAATGGCAGCGCTCATTCTGACGAACGGAAACCCTATTTTTTCACGGGCGATAGTGAACTGGTGGCAATTTTTAATCTAGAACGACAAACTAAAATTATTTCGAAATAAAAAGGTTAAATCTAGAAAAGTCGGAGGATTTTTAAGAAGTATTAATTCTTTTCGAAATTGTGAGAAATTATTCATTTTCTATTAAAAAATCCGTCGAAAATCGCTCATAAATTCAAGAATTATTCAATGAATCGAAAAAGTCCTTTGTACGTTTCTAGAAAATTTCATGAGGAAGCTACAGTTAAAATTTTAAGCTGATCGGGAAAAAATTGAAAACGCCAGAGTAGCGCCCGATTTGATAAGTATATTTTTAAGAAAACGACTTTAATGTTTAATGTTCTGAAATGTTCATTTTTTTACTATTTCATTTTTTTCATACTTTTTCCTAATATACCTTAAAAAAATTGTTTTTTTTTAAAATGTATTGAAGGAGGAACAAAAAAAAAACCTTTTTGGAATTAAAAAGGCACCAATCGATGCTCGTTCAAAAACTTATCTTCTAATCAGCATCGCGTTCACTCGGCATCGGGATTTCAGTCAGAAAATCGTATTTATTGCCCATTTAAAAATTATTTCTTCGCATAAACACTCTTGGACATCATTTTTGGTTAGTCAAGGAAGAACTTTAGCCACAAAAAAATTGTAAAAAAAAAAAGTTACAAGATAGTATTACCCCTTAAAACATGATCAAAATAAACATTTACTGACAAATGAATTATTTAACTGATTATGTCAAATCAATATGGACATAATGTCAACATTTTTTTTATTTTTCGTATATTTATAATGTAATCTAAATTGCTACATTCTACCGGAAAGCCAAAATTGAAATGATTTTACTGTAACTTATGTAACTTTGATGGCTTAAAGCAATTTGTCACAATATTCTTTTTCATTTTCTGCTTGATAAAATCCTTAAAACTTCGGGAAGAGTTTTAAAATACTTTAGAGTTTGCTTGCGGAGTTTATAGATTATTGGAAAAATCTTTCAGGAGCAAATGATTAATTGATTCCTCTCCATTAGGTTTGTAGATGGAATAAGGACCAAGTCAGGAAATAATAAGAGCATTAAGGGAGGCTGCGTCATTCTATGTTCTGCCCTAATCTAACTTTTAATTCCTGTTTTTTTTTTTTTTTTTGTTTTTTTTTTTTATTTTGGCCTCTCCTATTGGTGTCTACTTTTTAAGTCCCAGAGGATATTTTATATTATATCACTTTATATTTCATAGGTCAGCATCGATGGTATAATATACAGTCATCAAGGGATCCTTAAAAATATTTCGACTTACCTACAGTGCGACACATTGACTCATCGAGCTTATAACTCGATTTACTTACATGTTAAATGGAAAAATCTAACACAAAAAAGGAGTTAAAATGATCTACGTATTTTACTCAAATAGCTGTTGTCTGTACACGGATGTAAAAGCAATTGGTTACAAACAGGTAATTAAACTTTTATTGAGTTAAAACATGTATATGAGGCGTGGCGGATACGAACTCAACATCCAGTAAATTGTTTTTGCCGCCATCTGAATCTTGACGCTTCAGAGAATCTACAGATATATTTTTCATGTTGAGTTCGCCCTTCTTTTCCTCTCAAAATACAAAGGGAATGAAAAAAGTTCCCAAAACTTTCCCAAACGTAACCAAAATTTGAACATATTTTATTTTATTTATTATTTGGGTGCCTCGACTGCTTTGGTCATTGGCATAACATATTTTATTATATGAATTTCAAACACGCAGAAAATATTTCAACTGAATCCCATGATTTTAAGTACCCAACCCAAAAACTAGATTCAACAACTATTTTTCCACTTTTCCCGAAAACGGTTAAAGCTGTCGCCTTGAAAATGGTTGCATTCGTTTTCCTAGGCCAAGAAGCCTATAAAATGAGTACTTACAAGCATATGTTGTAAGCGTAACGTTTTTTTTCGCTCGAATTTTGCCCCAAAAACCATGTTCCCATGGACGGATTCTGCTGGTTAACAAACTTGACCATTCAAATTAGACGAAAGGTTTTTGTACCAAATTTCATCATAATAGGACCATTATTCACTGAGATAGAGCGCGAACAGATAAATATATATACTTTTATATATATATATATATATATATATATATATATATATATATATATATATATATATATACTTATATATATATACACTTATATATATATACTTATATATATATATATATATATATATATATATATATATATATATATATATATTCAAATTTTAACCACCGTTATTTTCGTTCTCTAGGGGTTCTGAAACGTAAAATTTTCTAATCGGCACTTCCGGATTGCGTATAAGCGGGGTTCCTCCCTATGGAGGGAGGGAGAAACCGCGCTTAAAAGGACAACAGAACAGTTTTGAATTTTCGTAATTGTTGGTTACTTGCTTTTGAATGTCTCTATCACTATTTTTCCTGATTGTTAAGTCCTATAACAGGAACTTTGTAAAAAATAATATTTTTGTTTAGATCAGCCAGTAACTGATAAACAGAGGAATAGGTTAAACTTCTCGTAAAAGCTGCTCTTCCATGATCTCGTGGAAGAATTGAAAAAAAAAACTCACAATATTGTGTACATAAAGTACTGATAATGTTTACAGCTGAGTTGTAATTCATTGTCCCCATAAGATATTTCCTGAAAAGTAGGAACGTCTACACAAAACATGTCGTAAAGTCTATTGGTCTGTAACTGCTTATATTTTTGGCTTACTCGGTATTACTACTTAGAATGGGGATATTTATACAACCTCAGCAGTCCTAAGGGATTTTATTGCCGCCAAAAGGCGGCTTCCTTTCCTCTATCACTCCCAAGAAGCCATTTGGATCTCCGCTTGGCTATGCTATTCTTTTCAAGTGGAAGGAAACTGTACATCTTATACAGAATCGATGAGTAAAGTCACTCTTTGAATAGGGCCATTGGCCGATAATGCTTTATTGAATGGAATTGCTTTATTATTTGTATGTTATTTTCTTTCTAACGTTATAAACAGATCGTCAACAAGTTTGTGATATCGGCTGCATGATTCGGTCCAAGTTACGCTATCACCATTTCCAGATCTGATTTCAGTGCTGTTATGGCACAATGGACCAATCTATAAAAATATTTGAAAACATTTTTTTTTTTAATATAAAAAAATTGTATAAAAATTTAATAAATATACAAATAATTAAATAGCAAACAGAACAATAATACTTGTAATTTTTATAATAAAGACTTTTTTTTTTCTTTTTCTTTTAAGGCGATTTAACCACGAGGAGTCAAAGTTGACTATTGCATTTGTAAAAAGTAATAACTATAAATAATATTTTAAAAAATCACTCAATCAGTAAAAATAAAATAAAAAAAACTGATGACTTAATAAAATATTCATTAAAATTAAATTTCATAGAATGAAAAAAAAAAAATTAAGATAATATATTTCATGTTTCAATATTTGTAATTTCCCCTTTTAATAAAGTTAATTAATTATATTTCTTAATTAATGAATGAATGTAAATTTATTGTACACAAATTTTGCAAAAAACAATAACAGAGCAATTTACGAAGGCTTGGACATTGTCCATCAGTCTGAGTGCATATACAAAATTAAGAATATTAAAATCATTAAAAATAAAAAATAAATAAAACAAGATAAAAACACCAACAAAAAAGAAAATAATGAAAACAAATATTTTAAGTAAATAATAATGTATAAATATGCAAATAACTAAATAGCAAACAGAACAATAATACTTGTAACCAAAAAAGTATAAACTTCATTTTTTAAACTTAATAATTAAAATTATTAAAGAGAAATTGCCTGTATTTTTACGTATTATTTAAATATTTATACTGTGTGTTCCAGTTATTTCCATCTAGGATTAACTTTACATCTTCCGCGGGGAGCAGCTCCTTGTAATGTGGTCTCCTGAATTCCTTCAGATATATTTCATAATAAAGCACAGCTCTCAAGGATCTCAACGCTCTCATAATTTTGGATTGAAAATGCGTAAAATAATTGATGATTGAAAATGTGGCTCCATGCTCAATTAAGAGAAGATTGATTTTTTTCAGAAATTTAGTTCGCAGAAAAAATCCTTCCTTAACAGTCAGGATCATTCGATAGCCAAATAAATTTACTACCTGATTGGTTAGGTGAAAATTTCAACGGGTCGGAGAATTGTTGCCTAATATTGATATTTTCTAATAAATGCTTTCCAAATCAAAATAACCACCAAATTTAAGCATTATATGATAATATGTTTACATTAATCCATTTTAATCTGATGACCGAACCCCGAAAACGTCCGTCTTCGCACCCTACGGTCCACGATCTCAAGACAACAAAAATATTTGCATACATCAAAATTTTGACAATCAGGACTTTTTTAACCTGACCAGATATAATGATTTATTACTGTAATTCTCATTTAATTATCATGTTTCTTTTAATTATTATTATCGCCTATCAAGACTGTTATTACCATGTAAAACATGGTGTAGATATTAATCTCACCCCGTCCATCATAAAACACTTGTTTGCTTGGTGCTTAATTTTGAATAACTAATCACATGAAGTATGTTATAATTACCTAAATTTGCATACGGCACACGATATAGTTCGTGACCGCAAGTGAGTACAGAATGCGTTCCCCAGGATGTTTGCTAATTTTTTTATTTATCTTTTACTTAATCAGAGTCAGAAGGAAAAGTCGACATAGCAAGATACCATCTTGACTTGACAAGGAAAAGGTTAAATCTTATTGAAATACCCCTGGCAGTCCAATGTGTAGTCAGGTATAAGCATAAAATGCCCAATGTCAATTACCATGAAAAGTTTTGGGATTTTCGTATATTTTGTAAAATATGTCGAAATCGGTTGAGAAATCTTGGAAAAAGGGAGGTAACCATTCGAAATCTTACTAAATTCTCTAAAAAAAAAAAAAAAAAAGGTTCTAATGTAATTTTTGATGGGGTGATGTCAATCGGAGAAATAAGGACTTGAAAATTCGCAATTGTTAGTTTTGCTTCTTTGAACGGGGTTTTTGTATCTGTTTACCTAACGTTTTAACTGTTTTTTTTGATTATTTTAATTGCATTTAATAGTAAAACGAGTATTTGACTGAAACCAGGTAAGAAAATATGAAACATTTTTATAGTTTTTTTCAAGAGTGAACGTTGAGAAGGTGGGGTAAGTCGCCCTGATACTGTCAATTTCCTGTCGCGGCGCCTTAAATTTATTTTCCCTTCAAAATTTCATTTTATTTATTTCACGAAAGATCAAACCCCACCAATAACTGCTACTATTTCTTTACTAATAGCACTAGAGATTTTTTTTTTTTTTATTTATTTATTTATTTATTTGAAATCTGTACAATTATTAGCAGTACAATAATCAAGTCTGTTCATTCAGATATTATGTACAATTTGACAAAAACGGTAAAAGTAAAATAAAATAAAATAAAATAAAAAATAAATAATAAAGACATACAAAATATGGAAGAAGACAACCACTGTTGGCACTTCCAGAGATGTCTTCGAAAATGTTTTAATGGTCACGATAAGATCAGATGATTAAATTGTCTCGAGGCCACTGTCTCTTGAGCCGCCTGGGAGGATTGTCTGGATGGGATTCGGATGATAAGGATAGACCTTCAGGATTAGGATGATACGACAATTTGGAGTGGAACATTTGGAATCGGGTTTTAGCATGGTCAAGGACAAATGGGATGTTGAGGTCATTGTGAAGTGTTTTGTTGGGAACATAGAAAGGAGCATTTACAATTTTACGAAGTACTTTTGACTGGAATGCCTGTATTCTGTTGATGTTAGATGGTTTTGCAGATCCCCAGAGTTCAAGTCCGTATGTCCATATTGGTCGAATGATTGTTTTGTATATCGTTAGTTTGTTCTGTATCGATAATTTAGATGAGGGTCCAAGAAGTCGTCTAAGTAGTCCGTATCGTTTGTTCAGTTCTTGTCTTTTCAGTCTCGTGTGAGGGTTCCATGTCAGTCGGCTGTCAAGGTATAACCCTAGATATCGAACCTCGTTAGATTCCGGAAGAGGAGTGTTTCTGAAGTAAACAGGAGGGCATGAAGCACTAGAGATATGAACGGAACCGCGCTAAGATGACGTAGTTCCTGAGAGTCGAAATGTTTTGCTTATCATCTGGTGGGTTGGTTGCTGCATTGTCAGGTAAACACTGTTTCTTTTATTTGTCTCAATTTTTATCTCTATATATAAATATAAATGGACTCAATAATAGCAGAGTTGGGCAAACGTTAGCGCGCGCTAAAAGCTGATACCTCTCCGCTAATTTAGCGAAACTGTAGAAAGCCAGCGCTAATAATTAGCGGTTAGCGGCGGCAGTGCGCTAACCGCTAATCTATTTATGAAAAATCGTAATTGCTAATAGCTTAAGCTATAGTTATAACTTGTAACTATAGCAATTACGATATTTCATAAATAGATTAGCGGTTAGCGCACTGCCGCCGCTAACCGCTAATTATTAGCGCTGGCTTTCTACAGTTTCACTAAATTAGCGGAGGGGTATCAGCTTTTAGCGCGCGCTAACGTTTGCCCAACTCTGAATAATAGTAAGAAGATGTAATGAAATTAATATTTTTCTCTACATTAAAGTACTTTGTCGTACTCATACTGCTAGTTAATCAATTTATGTAAATATATATGGACATCTTGCAAGGATGCGTGAAGAAAGATGGGTAGAAGCTGCAAAAAAAATGTATTCTACCGACTGAGGGGCTGTTTACAACATGGAGAGATGAAATTGTAAATATGGTAAGTGATTACACTGTTCTGCACGAAAATCCTCCTTCAAACCAAAACATGCTTTCTTACTGTTTTCAAATGTTCTGAACACGAATTTGAAGTCAGATTCTGTCTATCACGCACAGTTTCTTGAGAAATTCTAGTTTTTTATCCAAAAATGTGAGTTTTTTGTAAATTTGACGAATTTTTTTTGGCATCAAAACGTAGTGAAAAAAATTCAAAAGCCCGATGATTTTGAGCGCAATTAAGTATATTTGAACGAAAAAAAAATTGATGGGAATATTACAAGTGGTTGAAGAAATATGGCTAAAAGTGTTTTTTCAGTTTCTGAAATTTTTTTTTCATATTTTGATGCCAAAAAAAATTCGTCAAATTTACAAAACACTCACATTTTTGGATAAAAAAACTAGAATTTCTCAAGAAACTGTGCGTGATAGACAGAATCTGACTTCAAATTCGTGTTCAGCACATTTGAAAACAGTAAGAAAGCATGTTTTGGTTTGAAGGAGGATTTTCGTGCAGAACAGTGTAATTTTCAAATACAATTTTTCATGTTTTCCAAGTTTCTCCTCTTTTCTCTCAAAATGAATGGGTGATAGAATTTTTCTGAGTTCAGATTCGGACTCAGCACACCTGAAAACATGAGAAACAGGCAAAATTGTTCAAGGGAGGGGAGAAAGTGGGAAGCGGCAGAGTGCGTTGGACAAGTTTTAACGAGAAAGTCATCGTCCCATGCGTGAAAGGAGTAACCAATAAAATCAGCAGAATACTCAAAAAATATCAAAACGATACAATAATCACAACAAATAAGAAAAGATTCGCCACATCTGCCAAGAGGGTATGAAGTATAGGATGACCCAGAGGGAGCTGAAGGCCCTGACCCAAGATCTTGACCTCAGCCTGCTCTCCGCCTTGGAGTCAATGCTCTTCTATCTCCCTGTCAAGATCAAAACCCTTTCAAGCCAACTTTACTAATAGCCTTTCTACATTCTACAAACATATTCAATTAACTTTTTCCCTCCTCGAATTATTGTGAGTCCGAATGAAGTCTTGACCCGCTGCAAATTCTCCCAAAATCGAAATGCACAGCGTTTTTAGTGTGTTTCTCCTCCCTCACTAGACATACCTGACCGAACTTCAACATCAACTTATACACAGTGATTTAACTTATTTATTTTATTTTATTGTTCTCGTTAACATTTTTCTGACCTTTATTTTTAACGGCTAACGTTTTTATTCACTGACTGATTATAATGCAATTAGTTTTTCAAAAGTTTTTCAATGTTTTATGTGTCAGACTTAGATTATTTGTTTTGTCAAGCCCACAGAATAAATAAAGAGAGATTCCTAGTTCTTCCAGAACTATATATATTTATATATATATATATATATATATATATATATATATATATATATATATATATGTTTGTCTGTTCGCTCTCTAGGTAGAAGACGAATGGTCCGATTTTGATTATCACCTCGACGGCTAACTATCTAATCTTCATGCTTTCTAGAAATGTGGACCCAAAATAATAACAGCTTCTATTTTAATCATTTTAAATGAGTCTAGAGATAAGAACGGAACCGAGCTAAGATGATGCAGTTCCTGCGAGTCGGACTTTGCCTAGTTTGTGTATTTATTAAGTAGTGTAGTACCACACATACACAAAACTCTGCAAGGAAATTAATTAAATAATTAATAATTGAAACAATTGTTCATTGCAAATGTAAAAGAGCAGAACTATTCAGGTTTTCATTACATTTATATAGGTTATTTTAAGCAAATTATTCAGGAATTCAATCGGCACTACCCAAATTCTGACGAAAGTTCTTAGTTATGCAGTTCCTGCGTGACGGGCTTTTTTTTTTTTTTTAACCGATTCGTGTTTAGTGCATCTAAATCCTTTATAGAACAACATGTAAAAAAATCTATGAGGAGGTCCCTACACTTCACAATTACCTAATGGAAATAACGGATATCTTCCGATTTGCGGCTCACTTCTAGAAAGGAAGAATATAGAAATACTAGGGCAAGGTTAACACTGCTAATCGAATTCAAGAATTGTTTATTTTATTATTCCTAGGCAAACAACATAGGAATCCTGAACATTCTTCCCCCCGGACTATTTACTAATCTCAGAATTAAAGGATAAAACAGAGAACTTATCGTCCTCGACCTACTTAGGCCTTCAGATCCTCCTATAGAAATGAAGGACATTAAGCAGAAAATATACGACGGAGTCGTGACAAAGTTCAAAAGAGATGAAGCGTAATTGTTTATGTCTGAAACTCTAGAACGTGAAAGCATAATTTAGGGCATTAATGGCAGAAAGCTTTTATGAAGAAAAAATTTATGAAGCTCGTTCCAAGAATAGATATCTGCACAGCTGATGAATGGAGGGTCATTTCGAAACTTCATTTACCACTTGTGGCTTTTTTTGTGATCAGATTCACTGTTTGTTATTTTTGTTAAAACTAATTATTATTTTCAGTTGGCATGCCAACTGAATAAAGAAATATGCATATTTCTTTATTGATTAATACATCCTGTATATAAATATATCTGGTAATATGATAAATCATACAATGTGAGGGTTCTGTGCTCAAGGCCTCCCAACTTCATCCTCGATTAACGCCAGAAGGACGCTCAGATTAGGTTGAGAGGGGCCTACACAAGCTCCCTTCTACTCCTAACAGTAGCTGGAGTCTAGATCTCTAGGCCACTGTCTTCTGAGTCGCCTCGGTGGAGAGAGTGGATGGGATCAGATATATATATATATATATATATATATATATATATATATATATATATATAGAGAGAGAGAGAGAGAGGAGAAGGTGGTATTATGAGCCCCCCAATTTGTTTTTCCCTTTTTTTCTAATTGCCTATGAAGTTTTTTTAGAATATTCGTTCATAGCGTTAACTACAATATTTTGTGAACATACTTATAAAATAAGAACTTTTTTCGGTAGCTTTAAGTATATGAAAAAAAAAAGAAATTCGACGAATGTCAATTTGATAGTGAATCTTTTCGTGCTGGTAATATGAGCCCCTAAGAAAGAGAAATAAAATGACTTATGTATGACATTTTCATTTATTACAAAATCTTCAAAATGCATTACAAAGTAGAAAATAATATATAAAGTAACTTGGAAAGCGTTATTAAGGAACCATTTAATTGCTTTATGACTTTTCCGTCTATTTGCAAAAATCACAAACGAAAACATCCTTCTCACATGATTTGCACTCATTGTGTTCCTACATTTGGCAGATAAGGCATTGGTCCCACAGTTCTCCGAGGTTATCTGATGGAAATAGACCCATGTGTTTCCGGGGGGGCTCATATTGCAACCCTCGCCATGTTGGAATTTGAACAGGCATAACGATTCATTGATACTTGAAAAATTACATTGTATCTACACAGAAATAACCTCTGAAATGTCCTTTACACTATTCAATATGCAATTAGATGGATTTTGAATGGACATATACTGTAATTATAAGCAAATTAATTAACTCTCAAAGTTTTTCAGATCAAGAAAGCAAATAAATCATTTTTACGCACTAATTATCAGCTGTAACTGAGCGAGAACACTGCAATGGCTTGAGCCTATATTAAACTATCATTTGATATTATCACCGCCAAAGTGAGCCCGCTGTATGAATAGATATTTAGGGGGCTCATAATACATTAAAAAAAATAATAAAAAAAAATAAATAAAAAATAAATAAAAAATAAACAATAAAAAAAAAATTAGATATATTTTGTACGGTTAGATTTAATGTAAGGAATACTTGTAAATAAATATATTTAGATGTAAGTGTATAAGTATATATATGCATATGTGTGTGTGTGTGTGTATGTGTATGAGTGTGCGTGTTTATAAATATGTATATATATATATATATATATATATATATATATATATGTATGTATATATGTGTGTGTATGTATATATATGTATGTATACGTGTGTGTATATATATATATATGCATGTGTGTATGTGTATGTGTGTATGTATATATATATATATATATATATATATATATATATATATATATATACAAATAGAAGTAGCTATAAGTAAAACAGAAAGGAATATACCATCTATTGTTAGCTTTAAATTAATGAGAAAAAATAAATAAATAAATAAGTTGTGTACAGTTATATGTTATTCTAATAAAAAAAAAAAAAGTAACAGAATGTGCTTACATATTTCATGAGATTAATTAGTTAAAAACTAATTTTAATTAAAAAAAACAAAACAAAAAAACAAAAACAAAAGGTTCATAGGACGAATAAAACAGTAAGTTGTTCGTCCTTTAATTCATTCCATTCCATTCATAATACATGCAGGGCTCATATTACCACCTTTACCTATATATATGCGAAACTTAAAATTTTACGGATAGAGTTCCACGTCGTAAGCGGGGTTCCTCCCTATGGAACTGCGATGAAACACAAAATCTATGCACACTCTCCTTTGTAAAGTGTATGTCCGTGAAACAATGAACCAATAAATAAATAAAACCTCCGAAGTTGCGAAGCTCGTAAAAAAAAAATTAAATCAAAAAAACCCCCCAACAAAAAATTCTGACTTCTTAGGGAAATCAGGATCAGAGAGGAACAAATTGATTTACTACATCAAGCCGTGAACCGACCGATTCCTCAAATATTTCATGCTTAATTGATTGTCAAAGTGAATAAAAGTGGTTTGAGTTGTAAGTTAATTATTCAACTTGCTACGAAGGAAAGGAGACCTAAGTTTTAATGGGATTCTCGTCAAGGCTTCTCTTGAATTTTGAATAGTTTCTACCTGGAATCGATTCCATCTCTATCGGAGGACAGGGTGAATTTTACGATGTTTACTTTCCAGAAAACTTAATCCGACTATTTACTAAAAATTTAAATATGATAGTCACTTTTCATAAAGTATTGGACGCATCAAAACTCAAGATATCCTAGAATCAAAACTCAAGATATCCTAGAATCAAAACTCAAGATATCCTAGAATCAAAACTCAAGATATCCTAGAATCAAAACTCAAGATATCCTAGAATTTGCTACTTTATTATTTATTCAGAGATAAATTACAACTTCGTACATTATTAGAGGTATCCCAGACAATGAGGGCAGGTAGACTGGAAGGGGCAGGCGCGGAAGTGGGCCCAATGCCTTTGTGGGTCTATCAATGGCCCGTGCCAGGGGAGCAATAACAGCAAGAGCCAGAAAGAAGTTTGGAAAATTTTGGGAAGGTCAGAAAATAACCCATACGAAGTCCTTTATAGATCTCAACAAATTGGGTAAGAAGGACATTTTTTTGGATATGACCAGAAGACATCTGAGGGAGACGGCTTCAACGGTCTCAGGTCATTGTACAATGAATAAGCATGTGTACGTTATAAAGATGAGGTCTTGACCGGTATGCTGGTGGTGCAAGGACAAGGAGGAAACACCCACTTTTTCATTTGAGTGTGTAGCATTGGAGAAGAGGCGTTTCCTGCATTTTGGCAGCCTTGAAGAGGATGAAATCATGAGGTCGGCTGAAGTCTGGCATTATATGAAATTCATCAGGAGTTTGAGAGAAGCCTAAGCAGGGACATAGGACTCGCACAATAGGACAACGGCCGAGGTGCATCCCGCGCTTGCGGGGGTTTTGAGTCATGCTTAATCTAATCTAATCGTACATTATACGATTAAATTGTATTGTACATTACAGCCCGTAAAGGCAAATTGGTAATTTGGATCCAGAATAGCCCCTCCCCCGAACTCTTCAATTGCGTTGCTGAGGAAATGCTATTTATCAAGTTTCTTGGTAAAAAAAAAAAAAAAAAAAAAAAAAAGAAAAAAAAAAAAAAAAACTCTGGCAGGAATCATAATAATAGTCATTTATGTCGATTGTTTTTTTTTTAAAATCATGTTCAGAAATTCAAATTGGTTCGCGTCACTGGTCATACTAAGTTGGCCAAGTTTAGGCGTCAACCCATTTATTTAATCTTCTAGTGTCGTCGTTCGAGGATTGGGTTCGGGCCCCCAGACCGTCCCTAAGCCCATCCAGCATTTAATTAATTTGTTATTGGGTAATTGGAAAGGAGAAAAATCAGGCGGCTGGAGCATATTACTGACCACACTATATCCCAATTGTGACGTTTGGTCAAGTTTCAGATACCTCTACAGTATCTGGCCCTCTGGGCCCTTTTGGCCTGTTATTGAAGTAATGTTTTTATAAACCTTATAGGTTCAAATTCTTATTCATGACATTCTTTATTTCCCTGACCACGACCGGGAGAAAGGTGGTTCATTGTTATTTCTTTCACTTGTGCTTCTTTTCAAAGAGTTACATCTGAAATTAATAGCTTTTACAAAACTTTTTCATAAAACCAAATTAACTGTTATTTTAGAATCCTTAATCTCCAATTTACCTTATTTTGACTATAACACAGCTGTATTTTGGCTGTGAGCAAACCTCCTCAAAATACGTTATAAACCAGATTAACCATTAATAATAATTTGGTTTTATTAACAGAAAATTTTGTTGCTTAAAGGCTATTAATTTCAGGTGTATCTTCTTGAAAAAAAGCCCAGGTGCCAGAAACGCTTCAGACGAGAGATAATGGATTTTATAGTGTCGTCGGTTGAGGGTTGCGTTTCCTGACCAACCGAGCCTTGGGTACTAATAAAGAGGAAAATCAGGCTGTCGGAGTGTAAAATTTACCACACTCTCTCCCAAGTATGCCGTACAGTCATACTACATGCAAATCAAAACGTATTTTTACAAGGAACAACTCGGCGCAACGAAAATTCGTTTGCACAGTTGTTCCTTATTCTTTTCGTACTTTAAAAAAATGTAATGCACCATATGGGTAAACAGGGAACCCTTCCCTTCGTCTATTTGAGCCCTTATTTACACTTTGATTAGTGCGAGTGCAAGTGATAAGTGGTTAATGATTTCTGTGAGTGCTTAGTGTTTAGCACGAGTAGTGCCCACTGTACTGTTTAGTGTCCAGTGTTTAGAACAGCAAGTATAATGGTCGAAAAGCCTCAAAAACTTGTTGAGGTCCGCTTGCAGTTTCAAGAAATCCTTGGGGAAGTTTTAAGCGCGGTGATGTCTGAATGTGAAGAACTCGTGGAATCAGAACAGTCAAGACCAAGAAGACTAAGGGAACGAAAGTAGAGGAGCCATTAATGACGGGAGCTACCATCTCCTTATGGAATTGGCCTCTGAAGATACCATGGAATATTACTATGCTATCGGGATGACTGAAGAGTCATTTCATACATTATTAAACCTATTCGCACCCGCTATACAGAAATCAAATACATTTATGAGACCGGCTTTGCCAGTAAAAGTGAAATTGCACGCTATTTTATGCCTGTTGGCAAGTATAGAATATGTCCCAGTGTGTTTAGTGGAGGCTACTAAACAGAAAAATACAACATGCTTCTATTCACTATTTAGTAATCACTTGCACTTGATTACTAATCACTCGCTTTAACCTATTGCTGTCCACACGTGTTTTGTACTAATCACTAAACACCTCCACTAAGCACTCGCACTAAACTATTGCTGTCCACACGTGTTTTGTACTAATTACTAAACACCTGCACTTAACCTTCGCATTCGCACTAATCAAAGTGTAAATGGGCCCCTAGAACTGTTATTTCCTTACTTCCCAGGACACCATTTTTTAATTAACCAAATGATAAGTCGCCTGTAAGGCGTTACCTAATATAAATAAATATTTGGGTAATTATCGAATTATATATATATATATATATATATATATATATATATATATATATATATATATATATATATATATATATGTAAAGTTGGATTGGTTCCAACTTGAGATAGCTACATAATAATAGGGTAAGAATTGTTTCATCTCCCGCCGACAGTGCAATGCCTGTCTCCTTCCCTTACCTCTTCCTGTCCGTGTTTCCTTTAATCAGTAGACGTTTGACTCCTCACCTAGATGGATCTATATTATCAGATTCCTACTCCAATGATCATGTAATTTTGATTTCTTCTTTACAGGTATGTTCAGTTATTGTTATTGCTCTTGTACATACCGTAATACTGTATTGTCATTATTCTGTAATCATCTTATATCCTTTATAAAAATAAATCTTCTTTACAGATGCAATCATTGTGATTCTTATCCCGAGTACGAATCTTACATATATATAATCAATTATCTATTATATCAACGATATCGCAACTTCTCGTATGGATGACTCGTCTATTTGCCAAAAAAAGCACAACCTATTCTTAGCCCGTACATTTTAAAAGGCAGAGGAATCGGCCTAGAGTTTTTTCGACGTCGGAACCACAGCGGTCTTGTTCTTATTTACAGCGATCTTTCAAAAGACTACAAAGGGCCGTTGTGCGAAGGACAATCGCCGGTGTTGATGACCCCTTAGCTATTGTAGTCGCGGTAATGAGATGATACAGCTAGTGTGCGCCGGCGTGGTATGCGTTCCTTGGCATTACCTAGTAGAACAGAACAACTACTTTATTAAAAAATCATATATCCGAAAACCATTACTAACCGGATCCTATAAGATTTAAATTTAGTATAATTTTTCTAGCGAACTCCAGGGTGCATCTGTTTTGACTTGGACATTGGGGGGGGGGGCACGCTAATATTTGCGAGAATTTTTTTGGAACTTAAATAACAATAATTTGAAAGGTCTAATTGACCAATTTTAAATTTGTGAAATGTTTTCGAAAGCTCGAGTGCGTTAGTTTTTTTTCCGAAGTATTATGCAAGAAAAAAATAAATGGTTTAAACAGTATTTTGTGGGTTCTTTAAATTTAAATTCAAATTTTTTTTTTTTTTTTTTTTACTACTTTGTTCATACTTAACTGCTATTTTGTACAGGTGGGATTAATTATTAACATCTCTAAATAATAGAACATAATGCAAAATGTTATTAAAATTCTGTTAACCCGTTGAAAAAGTTTCTAGTTTGAATACTTTCGGATTTATGAACGAAAAATAAAAACCTAAAATATTGGGTTGTGAAATAAGTTAGTAGCGTTATTCAATATTTCAATTTAAGTCTCTCTGTGTTTATAACTTCATGTTCACTTGGTGGGTTTGGTGGGATTGCAAAAGGTGTCCTTTTTTGAGCTCCTTCCACCTAATAGATCATTAATTCTGCAGTATACTGTTTACAGCTGGTACAATTAAAGGCAGCGGTTGAGCAAAAGCGTCCAGCATTTGCTAATCACAAAGTTTTCCATCACGAATCTAAGAAGTTCTGGGAAGACGGAATTAAAAAATTACTTAAAGGTTCAAAATAGGTCATATATATTTGATTAAAATTTAAACAACAATCTCAAGTTTTTATTAAAATCACCAGTAAAAAACGCGACGAACTTATTTTATATTCCAAAATACGTTCCACTATTTTTTTTTTTTTAATATTTGCATACCTCAATTATTTTTGAGTTGTTCCGAAGATATCCCTGCTAAAATTATCGTGTCCCCTTTCAACATCCAGCTACAGCTACTTTTTCACAGGTGTGCCCTAGTCTGTACTTCCTCCATTGCTGTTCGATGACGTCCAGTCGTTGATGTAAGAAGAAATGGTAAGAAATGTTGACGTTCCATTAGCTGTATGAAACGAAAAAAGTCCGTCTCGCAGGAACTGCATCATCTTAGCGCGGTTCCGTTCATATCCCTAGTCCAATTTGGTAAGATTAAAATAGAAGCAGTTATTATTTTGGTTTTACCAGTCTTCTTTTTAATTAATTATTATAATGGCGTGTCAACCCTTAAGGTCATTAACGCCATTCCTGTGTGTAGTAAAGTCTTGAAAGGTCATGATTTACGATCTTACCTGGAAGGGTCAGCTAACACTAGGTCCCGCTAGTTACAAGGTTTCGGAATCTTGGAAATCTATATTTCTAACATTAAATTGTTTTTCTTATTTTTCTTAATCTGTTTTATTTTCAAATACATTATCCAACTATAAGCAATTAAAAAATAACAAGGAATAAAAAACAGACAAAAAGAACAGTTCGAATAAGCGAAATCAATTAATTTAAAGCTTTAAGCTCTTATTTCTCCGATTGACATCGCCTAATCAAAACTTTCATTAGAACCTTTTTTGTAGAGCATTTAGTAAGCTTTCCAATGGTATTCTTCCGTTTCACAAGATTCTTAACCTTTTTCGAGATATTAGGGAAAGTATACAAAGTTACCAAAACTTTTTTATGTCTGTTAATAAAATATTTTATTCTAACCCTTCCTTAACTCCAAACGCAACCAAAATTTCAACATATTAGTTTTAATGAAAGTAAAAGATGCAGTAAATGTTTCAACTGAATCCCATGATTCTAAGTACCCAAACCAAAAACGGTATTCAAAATCTATTTTTCCAATTTTCTCGAAAACGGTTAAAGCTATCGCCTTGAAAATGGTTTCATTCCTTTTCCTAGCCCAAGAAGCATATAAAACGAGTACTTACAAGCTTATGAACTCAAAAACGTAAGCGTTACGATTTTTTTGCGCGAATTTCGCCCCAAACGCCATCTTCCAGTGGGCGGATTTTGCTGGTTAACGAACTTGACCTTTCAAATTGGACGACAGATTTTTGTACCAAATTTCATCAAAATCGGACCATCAGGGAAGCCAGAAATGAGCGAACAGACAAATATATATATATATATATATATATATATATATATATATATATATATATATACAAATTTGAACCACCGTTATTTTCGGTCTCTAGGGCTTCTGAAACGCGAAATTTTCTTGTCGGCACTTCCGGATTGTTTCATTGTATCAACCTTATAAGCGGGGTTCCTCCCTATGGGGGAGGGAGGAACCGCGCTAAAACGTAAGCGTTACGATTTTTTTGCGCGAATTTCGCCCCAAACGCCATCTTCCAGTAGGCGGATTTTGCTGGTTAACGAACTTGACCTTTCAAATTAGACGAAAGATTTTTGTACCAAACTTCATCAAATTCAGACCATTCGTCTGGGAGCTACAGAGCGAACAAACATATATATATATATATATATATATATATATATATATATATACACACAAATTTTAACCACTATCGTTTTCGGTCTCTATGGGTTCTGAAGCGCAAAATTTTCTAGTCAGCACTTCCGGATTGCGTCATGAGATCAGCTTTATAAGCGGGGTTCCTCCCTATGGAGGAGGGAGGAACCGCGCTAAAACTGGTCGCTCGAACGAACATGTACTTTTCTGTTCACGCTCTACTATCTAGAAAAATTATACAATTTCATGAAATTTGGCAAAAAATACTTCCTCGAAACCGAAAGACCTGCAGGAGAACCTAAAATTATATTGTTTGATATTTGGTTCCTTCCTGAAAGGAAATAATTTGTACTGATGATAAGCACAAACTCTGTTTTTTTTGGGGTTTTTTTTTTTTTTAGTATTTTATCTCTTATCCTTCCTTTCAACCTGATTCTAGCCCTCCTAAAGTACGGGTTACGGTTTGGGGATAATAGGCCTCCGTTCCATTATTTTTGTACGTCTAATAACGTTTTAATAGAAAATGAATAATTGTGGACCATTTTCGAGAAAATTAATATTTCTTAGAAATCGTACGTACTCTTTAGAAATAATTTTGGATTTTCGTTTTAGATTAAAAATTGCCGCCTGCATACTATCGCCCGAGAAAAAAAGAGGGTTTCCATTCGTCAGATACATCACCGCCATTTTTTTTTTCGAAGAAATGAAACATTTATTTTTAGGGATAATTTAACTTCCTTTATAAAAAGTTTCATATAAAGAATTAAAAAATATTTATTTATTTGTTATTTATAAATTCAAGAGAATGACTTCCCTGTACCGAGCGGTACTTCCAGGTTGTACAATTTTAAATTTAGACATGTGGATTCAGTGTTGGGCAAAACTAACGTTAGTAAACTAAACTAACGTTAGTTTTCCCTAACTAAAACTAAACTAATGTATATTTTTAGTTTTAGTTTTAGTTTAGTTTTAGATTTGTATAATTATTAATCATATGGACTCCGTTTTTAGTAATGCAATTAGTTTAGTTTAGTAAAAGAGACCTAAATTTGTGATTTTAGTTAAGTTTTAGTTTTTAGTTAACTAATTTAATTTATCAAAGAACATATGCTTTCAAATTACGAGAAAAAGCCACAAATTCTTATTCTTAAGCAAGTTCTATTAGTTTTAATAATTTACTTAATTATCGAAATAACGTATGATTTATATTAATTCATGTTATTTTAGTAAAACTAAACTAAACTAAACTAAACTAAATTTTTAGTTTAGTTTTTAGTCAATTCCCAAAGATTTAGTTTTAGTTTTAGTTTAGTTAAAATCCATTAATTAGTAAAATTTTAGTTTTAGTTTTTTTTTAGGTTGCAATTTTTAGTTTAGTTTTAGTTTATTCCAAAAAGTGAATTTAGTTTTAATTTTAGTTTTTAGTTTTGCCCAACATTGTGTGGATTAAGGGTATCCATCAGGTTTAACAACCCACTCGTGAGCCGCTGCTGTATGCTTAATGTTGTCACTTAAGGGAGTGTATCTAAAGAGAGATTACAGACCAATACTCCCATTACCAAATAAACCTCATGGCGGAAGGGACCATGAGCTGTCAACATTTCATTATGATTGATTCATTTCTGCTTCATGAGGTCATTAAAGCTCATGCCGAATGTATTTTTTTTTTTTATTTATGAACAACTGACTTCCTACAGGATCAAGGTCGAACTCCGCTTTGTTGAAAATACAATTTTACGCTAGGCTACTAAAAACAATTTTATTTAATTTGCTTGTGAGCTTCGCATCTTAGGCGATAAGCTCATTTCTAACCAAAAAAGTCCGACTCGCAGGAACTGCAGCATCTTAGCGCGGTTCCGTTCTTATTCCCTTATTAAAATAGAAGCTGTTATTATTTTGGGTCCACATTTCTAGAAAGGTCTTGATTTACGATCTTACCTGGATGGGTCGGCCAAACCTCCCTAGGAAGGACCCCGTTAGGCAGTTGAAGAGCTATATCTTGGAAATCCATATCTCTAACATTATATATATATATATATATATATATATATATATATATATATATATATATATATCTTTATTCGAAAATTACACAATACTTCCAATATTTTTTATAATTATTTTGTTCTTGATTACATGTCTTGAAAGACCGATAGGGAAAAAGGCCCATTGGCCAAAACCTATTGTCTTGAACTTTTAAAACAAGTTACATTTACTCTTAAAGTAGCTATTTACAATCTCTCTAAGATTATATTGTTTTTCTTATTTTTCTTAACCTGGTTTATTATCAAATACATTATCCAACTATAAGCAATTAAAAAATAACAAGGACTAAAAACAAACAAAAAGAACAGTCCGAATAAGCGTAATCAATTACTTTATAGTTTTAAGTACTTATTTCTCCGATTGACATCGCCTAATCAAAACTTTCATCAGAACCTTTTTTGTAGAGCATTTAGTAAGCTTTTTAATGGTATCCTTCCGTTTACCAAGATTCTCAACCTTTTTCGAGATATTAAGGAAAGTATACAAAGTTACCAAAACTTTTTATGTCTGTTAATAAAATATTTTATTCTAACCCTTCCTTAACTCCAAACGTAACCAAAATTTCAACATATTAGTTTTAATGAAAATAGAACATGCTGAAAATGTTTCAACTGAATCCCATGATTCTAAGTACCCAAACCAAAAACGGTATTCAAAAACTATTTTTCCAATTTTCTCGAAAACGGTTAAAGCCATCGCCTTGAAAATGGCTTCATTCGTTTTCCTTTGCCAAGAAGCCTATAAAACGAGTACTTACAAGAATATGAACTCAAAAACGTAAGCGTTACGATTTTTTTGCGCGATTTCGCCCCAAACGCCATCTTCCAGTGGGCGGATTTTGCTAGTTAATGAACTTGACCTTTCAAATTGGAGGACGGATTTTTGTACCAAATTTCTTTAAAATCGGACCATTAGGGAAGCCAGAAATGAGCGAACAGACAAATATATATATGTCTGTTCGCTGTTTAATTTGTTTTCATACATTAGAAAACCTATAAAAAGTGTACCTGGAAGTTTATAAACGCCAATCCCAAAACGCTAAGGGTTTTTTTTCTCGCGAATTTCGCCGAAACAGTGTTCCGGCGGATTCTGCTGGTTAACGTACTTGACTTTTTAAATCATACAATTTTTTTTTTTTTTTTTTTTTTTTGTGCAAAACGTGATCGAAATAGGTCTCCAGCCCTCTAGAGAGAGAACACCGATAGTTTCCTGACCTTATGGGGTCTTAAAAATGAAATCGTCTAGTCATACCTTTCGGGTTGCGTCACAAGTGGGGTTGCTCCCTATAGAGTAAGGTTGAAAACTCGCTAAGAAAGAGAAATTCGTGTTGTTTTTTTATGTTTTGTTATAAATGTTTGAGTATTTAATTGTTTACTAAATATTATGCACCAAGGCTAACGTAACTAAATCTAATGGATGATCCAGCCGTAAATATGACCCCATTAAGATGCCATGTGCGTTACGTGAGAGCGATCTGACCCAACAGGTTAGTGTGCCCACCCTTCTCAGAAACGGCTTAAGAAAAACCTGACACCACCAAGCATGGACTCCACACCGGGACAATTGTTCGGGACTGGGTGAACTCGATGACTTCGAACAGGATATGTAGCTCTCTGAAGAATATTACGAAGTTGTAACATTATAAAATTGTGACCCTTTTGTTGGCAATAATTTAGTTATAAATGGCAGAATTTGATTTTTACAATTAAACACATTTATCGGGTCTTTTTACGATAACCACATCCAGTTACTTGTGAACTATCTATAGATATTATAACAGTGATTCAGCGCATGCGCATAACTCATTAGCATTTCTATTGGTTGTTACTGGTAGTAAAGTAACCATCAACACTCTAGTCGATCTAACTCACTAAAATTAATATAATTTCAGCGTGTTGGATTGACTAGAGTTTTGATATATTCTTGAGCGAGCGGCAACGCATAGCACGTATGCTCATAATGCGGAATAAATATATAATATAAATATGTTACATAACCACCGGACAAAAGAATCGGTGAAGATATATTTATGAGATATATACTTACTTTTAGCCTTTACTAAGAAATACCTTCCACAGAATTATAGCATTTAAAGCTAAAATTAAGTATATGAATATAGTTACGTTGCTCCTGAACAGGCGTCTATTGGCGCAATAAGTATGATAAGGTGAAGTGTTTAATTGTATAAATGACCACTTTACAACTACAATAAATCACCAAGGTAACCAAAAAGTACATTGTTTATATGAAAGTGCGTTTTATTTTTGCAAACTTTTCTGTTGGAATGCAAGCCTCCTTTATGGTTGAAAAACAACGATGACAGAGTTAATACTGTTTATATAAAAAAAAAATTACTGAAAAGAAATACATTATCCACATTGCTGCCACGTTGAATGCACCGGTTTCCGTAGATCACCGAAGTTAAGCAACGTCGGGCGTGGCCAGTACCTCAATGGGTGAACGACCACGTGCTGTTGGCATTATAGAAAAGGGTGGCAACCTGTAGACAGCCCGTCGTTAATAGCCCTAATGTTGATACGCCGTTAAACACACATAAAAAAAAATTATCCACATTGCCAATGCCATAGCCACGTTGAATAGACACGGTTCCCATTCATGACCAAAGTTAAACAACGTCGGGCGTGGACAGTACTTGAATGGGTGACCGCTCACGAGCTATTGGTTTTATAAAAGGGTGGCAACCTGTAGATAGCCCGGCGCTTATATGCGAGATGTTGAAACGTAGAAAAAATTCTGAATAACCGAATGTAACTTATTCTTTATTTTGGGGGAATTGATCCGTACTATTAACCAGCTGTCTAATAACATCTGATTGATGCCACACAAAAAAAACAAAAAAATTCAGTTTTGACATAGCCATTGCAGGGGAAGGTTTGTGTTTGTACAAGCAGGCAGTATTTTTATTGTAGTGAGTTTTTGGCTCCTGAAAAAGTATGACTTTGTTAACTATTTTTTATTGATGTTCCACGTGGCATATATTCGATCATAAAAAAATAAATAAAATGAGATGCACCTAAAGCAGACTATTCACCTTCCGATTTTCTGTACGAATAAGTAGGACTTCTAGTTGGATAGTAGACTCCACTCATGCTCCGACTTATTATCCAACTAGCGATCCAACTTTAGTCCTAGTCTATATTCACGACTTTGTACGTCGCTCACGAGTCAAAAAATTTATCGAGTGCAGACCGAAGATGCCCGAAGATCAAGCACTGACAGAGCTAAGTTGGGCGACTTTGATCCGACTCCCCCACTCACGCTCCATCTCCGTCTGTAAATAAGTCAGACGTCGGACCCTCGAGTCGTCCCTCTAAATGTTCCGACTCGTCCAACTAGAGCTCCAACAATCCAACATATATATACTTTAATATGCTGATGAGGGTCTTATTGATATTAATATGCTGAGGGGGTTCATTATTGATATTTTTGCTGTCCAGATGGCCCCAAGATTTATATGTCGTCGATACAAATGCAAACTAACGAATGTGAAAATTACCACTTTCAAGAGTGAAAATACTTTTATTTATTACTTTGCTTTTGGGCAGTCAAATAGTAGGCAGATTCGACCTTTTGACAGTGGTAACATCCTCCTTTCACTCTGTGAACTTAGATTCGAGAGTTTGCCAACCATCAGTCCAACAGCAATCAGCAATGATTTAAAATGAAAAATGCGTTTTTTCACATTCGATATTTTCCATTTGTATCGACGATGTGTATGTTATGATTCTGTAATAGGTATAATTGTTTGCAGATTGTAAATATTGGATCAAAACACCCAATTAAAGTTACACAAAAAATAATTATATTTTGGGCACTATTTATTAGTGATTAAATTCATTCTTTGTATAGGTTCGAATCAATAAGCGAAAATTCTATTTGCACTCAAGGTCAAAAGGGAGGCGCAGGTTCAATTCCAGACTCAAGAGGGCCAAAATTGAAATGGAAATGACCTTGGTATTGGATTAACTGAGACGAGAAAGGAGGGAAGGAATGGGAAATACAATAGTGGAGTTGAAGGGTTAATTTCCCTAAAGTTATTAGGCGGAGAAATTGGCAGAGGATTGGGTTCTGGGATTGGAATGTGTTGAAGCTATTGGCACCTGTGGACGCTCTTCAATGATAGGTTCGCTGCTTGATGGACTTATGGTAATATCTGATAAGGGATTTATTTTAACAAGTGTTATTAAAGTCAAACTCGATGCTTCGAATTTGTGACCCCAAACCATAACATGTAAATTTCACCTCAATAAATCGAATTGAGGCCAAAAACGTTGACAATTGTGTAAATAAGTCGAACTGAAAACATGTTACTTGGGAGGAGACTTCTAAGACTTCCATCTCTGAGTTTTTTTTTTTTTTGTTTTTTTTTTTTCTTAAATTTAAATATGTTTATTGAATAAAAGACAACGATTACAATTACACGTGTGTACCTCTATACCACACAAACACTCTATTTCTAGGATTAACGCACTGCAGTGTTTAAAATAAAGTCTATCAATTATTTATAAGGGAAAAATGTCACAAAAACCCTGATTTATACTACTAACTACTAAGACACATCATATAATGATAATATAATTAACGATAACTAAAATAATTAATGATAAATAATACTTAATTACATTGATAATGATAATAATTATTTGAAGAGATATTACACTGATAAGTAATAGGAGAGGTAATAATAATAGATAATAATAGTAATAATAATAATAATAATTAATAATTACTAGACATAAAACTAATTGAGCAAACTAAATTCATTAAAGACTGATTGTAGAAGACCTGTGTTAATGTTTACAGCTTAGTACCTAAAGCTATCTGCTAGTCCTAGCTATGAGATAATAGGAGCAGAGATCAGGCAGTATACTAGATATACCAACCACCTAGAGCTTACATATTTACTTTTCAGTAGTCCTGTTTATAAGGATGTGTTTAGTACGTTTGTGCACGTATCTTTTACCTGATGTTTTGGTGTAGTTACCTATTTCTTTTATCAGTGGATTCCTGCTTTTCCTGCATCTTTGAAAGAAACTATACGTAAGTTTATATATATATTTTTTTATGTTTCGTATTTTCGTTTCTCCATCTCTGAGTCGAACTCTTAAAACTCATAACTAGGGACCGGATTCTTAGGTTTTCACCTTTTTTTTTTCCTTTCCTCTAAACACGATAATGGACGGTTTTTATATGATTCCCGTCTTCCGGTATTATTCATGCAAATTAGGAAGAACCTAAAAAACCCTATTCAGGATGATATCACCTAAAATCACCTAAATAACGGTGGAAAGACCGAGACATGCCTAATCCTTAAAACAAAGTACAATTCAATGAATACATTTTCTGTATTAAACAGATTTTCTTACAAGCGACTTCCCGGGTCGAGACGTTTAGAGAGATTTTATTAGAACTGTTGGTTCCATAATAAACCATTTTAGCACGCATTGGAACCTGGCTATCTGCAGCGCTTTACTACTTGGAAAAAATAAAAACAGTTTCGATGTCAACTATACGAAAAGTCCAAAACATCAAAAATAAAAACCTAATTTATCTTCAAAGGTAAGGATTGTCTGGGTTCGGTCAGTGCTTCTTAATAAAACTACATTTTACAAATGAAAATGGTTTTATTGTTGCCAACGTTTCGGCTTGAAATTCAAGCCTTCATCAGGGCGATGGGAAGATTGAGAAATATACCTCACAGATGCGGGATCATTTCTGAATGATCATTTGAGAAATGATCCCGCACCTGTTTTTGAGATATTTTAGAAAATATACAAAGATTGGCAGAGGATTTGGTTCTGGAATTTGGATGTGTTGAAGCTATTTGCACCTGTGGACGCTCTTCCATGATAGGTTCGCTGCTTGATGGACTTATTGTAATATATGATAAGGGATTTATTTTAACAAGTGTTATAATATTGATAGAGTTAACTCTCGATAGTCGGAGAGCTGGTAACCGCACGTTTCATGAAGTATTTTATGCATCTCGGCATTTTTCATGCACCTTGAAATTTTGCTATAGTGCATCTCTTGGGTAGATAAGAAGGTAAATATGTGTTGGCTAGACTTACCCTGGAACACCAGGTGCTGTCCATAGGGGAAAGGTGTAAAAATTGATTTTTAAACGATAGAGTGTTAGAGGATTTAATCATTGTCTTCAACAAACGTAATTGAAAATAATTACAAAAGGGCAGACACTTTCTGTGGGGTTTCATTATCAGCAAACATTAAAATAAATGTTGCCTATGATAGATTGCAATATACTGCGTGTAACCGTAAAAGTGAGTGAGAGCACCGATCATCTGGGCAGTTGTGGTTGTTCTCTGTGCTTTCATTGGTTCTTACTCACATGATCTTGTACAGCTGTACCGGTTTAAATGGCAGTGTGAATAAAACACTCCCATGTTTAAAATACACGTTAAAAGTGTCTGCCTTATTCATTAGTCATTGTAATATTGTCTTTATTTTACATTAAAGATAGTTGGTTTCTGAATAGAAGTGTATTTTTGGGCAATATTTTTTTTTTTTTTTTTGCACTTTTCCCCTATGCGCAGTACCTGGTGTTCCACAGTTAGTCTAGCAAACACAAATTTACCTTCTTATCCACCCAAGATATGCACTATAGCAAAATTTCAAGTTGCAAAAAACACTTAATGAGACGTGCGTTACCAGCTCTAGGACTATGATGTGTGGAACACTGCCGAATAGAATATGTGGTCCCTAACCATTACATGTAAATTTCACCTGAATAAATCGATTTAAGGCCAAAAATAGGATTCTTGGGAGGGGACTTTTAGGACTTCCACCTCTATGAGTCGAACTCTTCGGAGTCATCACTTCTATAAATCCAACTGCAATTGCCAATCTCAGATCGGCCAATTTAATTTTCTGTTTCCTGCCAACTTTTTTCTTTATTCATACTCCAATCACATGTTGGTAATTCGGTCGAAAGGAGCAGAGGAGGAGTTGAGACTCTCCGGTCCTTACAAGCAGCAAGAAGTCAAATTGAAACCGCAACATCCAGGCATACTGAGAACCTCCTAAACACCCTCAGCAAAGGAAGAATGAGGGAAAACATAGCAATCCCAGGTCACATACCCTGTCGATCTGAACTTAAGCATTGCTGTTGCAAGATTCCACCTGGATACTGGACTGGATGACCTGCAGGCCCACCTCCACCGCCTTGGCTTAGCAGTCTCATGCATTTATCCTCTCTGTTCAACCGGAAGGATGGAGGGAAGTTACTTCTCGTCTGTCCCAAGCTCAACCACCTTCAATGTCAACGATTATCATGAAACCATTCGACAATATAACTAAAAAATATCCACACCGTAATATTTGCCTAATCCATATGAGCTAGTAAAAAAATACTCACACTTCGTTGATAAAGAAATAAAAATTCTAAGACTTACCTATCCATGGACACAGCAATTAGACTGTAGACTGAGGCTGCAACAGAAACTCCTTGCACGTAAGGAACGGTCTTACACATCCACCAACCCAACACCCAAGCTGGAACAGAAAGGTTAAAACAGTGTGTTTAGTTTACAGTTTTTTATAACATTATTTTTACTACTTATATTTACATGTTGTTTAAAATGAAGTTATATTACAATTTATCAAATATTTTATGAACTTCCTTCATCACTTCTTCCCACAATTAGATTACACTAGAAGTACTTGTATGCTAGGCATTATATAAGGTACATGCGCTTCTTTTGATCAACTATTCTTCGAGATAGAAAAGGTTTATTTTCTACTGCGTTTTTTTTTTCTTATGCTTGGTCGTGTTCTTACAAATATTATTTTTTTAAAAAGTAGCTAATGATTTAATCATATGATTTGCAAACGGTAATCCTTAGCTGAAGATAGAGAGATCGCAAGAAAGAGAGAGAGAGAGAGAGAGAGAGAGAGAGAGAGAGAGAGAGAGAGAGAGAGAGAGAGAGAGAGAGAGAGAGAGAGAGAGAGAGAGATTGTTAGAGAGAGAAAAGGATAGTGAGAGTAGAATTAGTATTGAATTCTGGATCAGTGGTGGTCAGAAAGATTTATTTATTAAGTTTCGAGCGCCATAACTAGTCAGAAAGAAAGAAGAACCAAGAATGCAAAAGAGACTACATCGGAAGAAAATTAAGGACTTGACCAAGAGGAACTCATACATGTTTATAAGGAATTAGTGGAAATGGTTAATCAATAAAGATATATAAAGGGGAGTCAAAACTACCTGAATAACATTTTTTTTTATCAATAATGTTTTTTAATGGGCTTTTATGAGCAAAAACGCCCACGGTAATCATTGCCCGCCATTTACCTTTGTGTTTAGATTTCGGTTTGCATTATCTGGCCTTGTTATAAAAATAATTTTCTATACGCTATCAAACTTTAGTTATATTATTTATACATAATTGTTTTTATTCAGTTATTTATTTTCATGTTCCACAGTCATATGTATAGCGAGAACAGCTCGTGTATTGCTGTTCAGCAAGTTATCTCTCGGATCTTCATTGACCAAAATTATTTGGTCCAACATGTATGTTGTGGCTTTAGTAGATATAGATACATATATACATATATATATATATATATATATATATATATGTCAAGAACTATCCGAGATCGTGCTTCGGGCAAGGACAAGAAGTCGGAGGACAAGAAGGAACGTGAGTTGGGGAAGCACCCCCCCCCCAATATCGGCGAAATTCCAACCCCTCGTCCTTCATAACTGTCCTTCTGATTTGTGGTGGGTCACAGCTAGTACTTATCCTTCGATATGTCGTCCGAATAGGTCATACTACCGGCTTTTGATATTTGTTTGTAATTTTTATAAATTATTTAAGATAACAATTCCGCCATTTGTATACAGAAAGTCAATGAATAAAAACTCAATATATCATAATCTTCGATATATTAAAATAGGTCTACGTTATGAGGTGGCCCTTTGTATCTGAACGTTCCCTAAAGCTGTACTTAGGGTGGGTTTACACTTGCTAGTTAGGGTGGGTTTACACTTGCTAGTTAGGGTGGGTTTACACTTGCTAGTTAGGGTGGGTTTACACTTGCTAGTTAGGGTGGGTTTACACTTGCTAGTTAGGGTGGGTTTGCACTTGCTAGTTAGGGTGGGTTTACACTTGCTAGTCAGGGTGGGTTTACACTTGCTAGTTAGGGTGGGTTTACACTTGCTAGTTAGGGTGGGTTTACACTTGCTAGTTAGGGTGGGTTTACACTTGCTAGTTAGGGTGGGTTTACACTTGCTAGTTAGGGTGGGTTTGCACTTGCTAGTTAGGGTGGGTTTACACTTGCTAGTCAGGGTGGGTTTACACTTGCTAGTCAGGGTGGGTTTACACTTGCTAGTTAGGGTGGGTTTACACTTGCTAGTTAGGGTGGGTTTACACTTGCTAGTTAGGGTGGGTTTACACTTGCTACTTAGGGTGGGTTTACACTTGCTAGTTAGGGTGGGTTTACACTTGCTAGTTAGGGTGGGTTTACACTTGCTAGTTAGGGTGGGTTTACACTTGCTAGTTAGGTTGGGTTTACACTTGCTAGTTAGGGTGGGTTTACACTTGCTAGTTAGGGTGGGTTTACACTTGCTAGTTAGGGTGGGTTTACACTTGCTAGTTAGGGTGGGTTTACACTTGCTAGTTATAGCAGGAAATTTATATCAGACAGAAATTGCGACTAGCGTAAACCATGAGCAATTTTTGTCTGAGATATATATTTCTATCACGAACTATAAGTGTCGAGACTTCTATACCACCAGGTGTAAACACAGATTTTTACGAGAAGAATTTAATTTCAGAGATGAATATCTTGGCTACTATTGTGTACTTGTGTATTGTCGACACTTCTATACCAACAGATGTAAACACTGATTATTTGTGCTTTTGGTGAATTTATCGCAAATTAGAACAAATCCAGAACTGTCCTATACATATCCATGACATAAATGTCTAGCTATTTCTGTCACTATGTAAACCTTCAAGAGAATATCTATCCGACACCTGACATATATTTCCTGCAAGTAGTGTCAGATGTAAACGCACCCTTAGGTTTCAGGCATTCGATAGTAGGAAACATTTTAATAATGCGAGCTGTTTTAATAAATCAACGATTATGTCAATTTGAATTTTTTTCGTTTACCTTCTTCCGAAATATTAACACCCATTAATACTTATTTTAAGGGCTGGGTACTACCCATTCTAACAAGCAGAGGGCTTTCGAAGGAAAATCCACCGCGTCTTGTGAGAATACACGACCCTAGGAAAGTATTTTTGAGTTTTAATCTTTTAATTTATTTTTAAAGATTATTAGTTTGGAATGATATAAATGTATATATTGTCGATACAAATGCAAAGTAACGAATGTGGAAAAAATGCATCTTTCATTTTCAATCTTTACTAATTTCTGCTGTACTTATGTACGGCAAATTCTTGAATCTTAGATCACTCTATTAAAGGAAAAGTGTTCCACTATCAAAAGGTTAAATCTGCCGAATATTTGACCGTCCAAAAAAAAGTTATGAATAAATGCTTTTCCACTCTGAAAAGTGGTGATTTTCACATTCGATACTCTGCATTTGTAGCGACGATATCTCGACAAGCGATGTACAAAGAGCAGCACTTCGCTGGTCTGAAATTGAAGTTTGCCGCATTTCCAGTGTTTTCCAACTAGAGTAAGGCCGCTGAGTCGTGCTACACAGGTGGTGGGGGAACTACGCCATCCAGCCCTACCCCACCCTGCGTCCCTGACGGAGGGGAAATGTTCCCTCTCCCTTTTAATACACTCTTCACTGTCCTATTTTTGTTTTTTTATTTATTTCATTTGCTTCTCTATTTATAAAATAAATCCTTCAAATTCTGTTAAAAGATTTATTAGTTACAAAAACAAACATTTATTAAACCAATCCTTTTTATATTTATTTACTAAGTTATTCTAACCTGTGTTTTTTGTTTTTTTTTTAATTCTGGTTATCGCCTGGGTTAGGAAAGCAATCCATCTCTCCTGAATCATCAGGTGACGCAGCGGTACTTCTACCATAATCCAAATTGTCCCATTCAGTTTCTGAATAATTATCTGAATCAGATGAACTAGAATTCCTTGAGGAGGAACTTTCAACTTCTATGATCACTCCAATTTTTCTGGAGAAACAGCTTCACATATTTCTCTCATGTCAGTCGCTCTACATCGGTGACGTTAAAGGTCGTATTTTCCTTGGCAACTTTCCCTTTTATTTGTGCACAAATTAGATCAATTGGAGGGAACTGGCAATGACATGGAGGAAGTCTAATGACTTGGTGTCCTTTTCTGCTAGCCAGTTCATCCAATTGGAGGGAACTGGCAATGACATGGAGGAAGTCTAATGACTTGGTGTCCTTTTCTGCTAGCCAGTTCATCCAATTGGAGGGAACTGGCAATGACATGGAGCGAGTCTAATGACTTGGTGTCCTTTTCTGCTAGCCAGTTCATCCAATTCATATACTATTTTTCTGGACCTATTTTCTTGTACAATGCTCAATAATTCGGGCTTCAACAGTTTGGGGGTTCAAGTATTATTATTGAGAGTTAGCCATTTCTTAATATGAAGTTTTCTCCATCCAGAAGTCGGAGCCTTGTTTTTAATTATCCATATCTTTTGTACTAGCAGAGGTTACGTTATCCTACAACTTCATGAACCACTTTTTGAAACCTTCTAACTTCATCTCTTTATGATAATCCCGTTTTTTTTTTTTTTTTTTTGTTTTTTTGGCCTCAATAATAACATACTGTTAGGTATGAAACTGTTCGCGCTACCTGCATTGGCCACGATAAGGCGTCAACCCTTCCCAGTAGTTTTCGGGAAGCCCGAAATGAGTCCAGGATTTGCTAATCGTGTTATCCACGTCTCATCCAGAAATACCACTTCTTCTAAAATTCAGCTTCTTTGAGAGAAAGCAGAATAAAAGCGAAGAAGGCTGGGTTGGAGGGAGGGTGTAGGCCTTGCCCTCATTGAGTCTAGGATGGGGGTTATCCCGTGTAGCACGACTCAACGGCCCTACTATAAATCGAGCCACAATCAAGAGCAGAGATGAGGTAAAGGGTTTATAAGGGCAGGCTTACTCGTTGCAAGTAGGGTCACATCCATTCTTGACAGCTGAGCAGCCCCACAGGTGTGCCCCTCAAATTATTTCACTTCTCCCCAATCAATAGTAGCCCCTCTAACTAGCTCTCATAAGCAAACTTATCGCTC